>JBBDGP010000120.1:3490000-3750000 GCA_037952835.1 Lithobates septentrionalis | reverse complement strand
CAGGTTTGGGGGGCTGACAAATATACAGGTGCGAGGGGGGCTGACAAATATAGAGGTTTGGGGGGGCTGACATATATACAGGTGTGAGGGGGCTGACAAATATACAGGATGGGGGGGCTGAGTGTGTACAGGTGAGGTGGCTGGTGTGTGGATTCGGTAGGATGGCCCATAGGCAAGCCCTGTGGAATGTTGGGCTCGGGGGGGGGGGGGTCGGGGGTCCACAGTACTACTTCACTGCTAAGTGAAGTAAAGCTCTTCTTAGGGTGTATGTGGATTCATATCTTTACTCATTTGTATCACCCATCTCGGCATCCTATGAATCTGGTAATCTGACCATCTGATAACATCTCTTCCTTGGTGTCATCTTCCTTATTTCTAACTGTCATTGTAGTAATCTTTTGTATTTCACATTTAGCACACCTGAAAAAAAACAAAAAAAAAAACAAATAAGCAAACAATCCTATGACAATAATTCCTATGAGTACGAAAATAATCTGTTGAATCCATGAAAATTTACCATTTCTAAACAAATTGTAATCTGAGTTTGTCATATTTCCTATCATAATGACACATTGTATAACTTTTCCCCTTACTAAACAAGGGGAAATTCCTAAGAGCCTTAAGTTCTATTTAGCACAAAATATATTTACACAGTAAAAGAACATTTATTGTGTAACTAGACATACTGGTATTTGGGCAGCTTTGTAGTGCTTAAAATCAGAATGAAGGTAAATGGGTACCAGGTGTATGCCTTTTGAACTGTGTGACCTATGTGAATAGATCCAGTAATTACTCAAGTTACCCCTTATGCCTGCTAGCATGTGTAATTTTTACAGGTGATTTTCCTCTAAAGCCTTGACTGCTAAGATCAATCTAAGGCATAACAGTAGTTTACTCATCTTTTGAAATTAGCTGTACTTTCTTGCAATGGCTGGCATGTATCCACATCACTTTACAGCTGTGGCAGTTGTCAGGAGCACTTGTTTGGTTCCTTCAGACTTTGGTCCCAAAGGTACTTTCACATGTTCTTTTGCTACGACCCAATCACCTGGTTGTAAATCATGTGTTTCGGTTACTTAATCTGGATCTGGAATTGAATCAAAAACAAACTTGTGCATCACAGTTAGTTGCTTGTATTAGACAATTACATAAAAAAAAAATAAAAAAAATCATTATACATTACAGCAGTCTAATGTGGAAAATACAACCCTGTCTTAGATGGGCCCCCAAACAAAACTTCATAAGGGCTCAAGTTCTCTGAACTATAAATAGGGGCAATCCTGATGCTGTGAAGAACCATAGGCAACAGTTCTGGCAATTGTTTATTAACCCTTCCTCCCTTTCCTGCATTAGTTTAGCTAGCCTGTCTTTATTAAATCCACTATATATTTCTACCTTCTCTGAACTCTGAGGATGATAGAGGCATGGAAGGCCTGCTCAATTCCCAAGTCCTTGCATATAATTTGCATGATCTGTCAAGTAAAATGTGTTCCTCTGTCACTCTCTATGGTTTCAGGGACCCCGAAGCGGCATATTATTTCAGAAAGCAGCTTTCTTGCTGTTGTCTTGGCATTTGCTTTAGCCACTCGCCAGGCTTCTATCCAGCCCAAAAACATGTCTACGCACACCAAAACATATTGGTATTGGCCTGATTTGGGCAATTTGATTTAATCAATCTGAAGTCTTTGTAGGAAAAGTGGCTTGGCCAAATGTCTTTGTATTACTCTGGTTGGTTTTCCTGGGTTATTTCTAGCACAAATTATGCATCCCTCAACAAAGTCTTGACATGCGTTTCTGGTGTATTGAATAAACCAAACAGCCTTTTTTATGTTGCCTTAGGGCCTACATGACCTGGGCCATGGGCTAGTTGCATGATCATCTTCTCCGTTTGAGGTGGGACACATATTCCATTTTCCTTGCACAAGAATCCATCTTGGTCCTTCTTTGTTCCGTCCCTTTCCATGATTTCATTCCAATCATTGGGTGCAGAATCTTTTCAATTTCTTAAACAGTTCCTTCGCTTTCTGTATTTGTTCTCTTCTTTTTCTTCAATTTTTTACGGGATTCTTCTTCCTTTGCAAAATCAGTGATTAGGGTCATGATTGCTTCCATTTATGTTTCAACGGTCTTCCTGGCAGTATGATCAGCCAGCTGGTTTCATTTTGCTTCCATAATTTGTCCTCTAGTATGTGCCTTGACTTTCAGGATAGCTACTTCCTTTGGGAGGGTGACTGCTTCAAAAAGTTCTTGAACATATTTCCAGTTTTGAATTGGTTCTTCGCAAGCAGTTGTGAATGATCTGTTCTTCCATATGGGTCCATAATCATGGACTACTCCAAGAGTATACTTGCTATCAGTGTAGATGTTGGCTGTTTGATACTTTGCAGCCTCACAGACTGTTGAGTGCTACCAATTTGGCAACCTGCGCTGGAAGTGATGAAGGGAGTAGTTGGGTCTCAATCACTTCCTCCAATGTTGTCACCGCATATGCCGTTCTAGGGACTCCATCTTTGTACAGGCGTGAACCGTAAACAAACAGGATCAGATCATGATTTTCAAGAGGATTGTCCTTTACTGGGGAAATTTGCTGCACTTCTTCCTCCATGAGTTTTAAGCAGATGTGGTCACCCTCCTCTTCGAGGTCTTCTTCTCTGTCTGGGAGGAAGCTGACAGGATTGGTTGTAGTACATCTTTTTACTTCTATTTCTCCTGATTCAAGCAGGATTGCTTCATACTTGCTCAGCCTTGCTGATGACAAATGTTTCAAGATTTCATTTGCTGCATGTGTTGTATAGACTGTTATGCCGCGTACACACGGTCGGACTTTCTATCCTACTTGGTCCGGCACACTTTCCGACGGACTTTGTCCGCCAGGTGCGCCGGACTTTAAAACGGACGGACTTGCCCACACACGCCGGGACTTTCCGGCGGGCTAAGTCCGCCCGTCTTTCCGACGGACTTTCGCCGGAGTTCCGGCGGACTTTCAGAATGAACGGACTTGCCCACACACGGCCAAGTCCGTTCATTTTGAACGTGACTCGGGTACGACGGGACTAGAAAAGGTAGTCAATCTCGCCGCTTTTATCGGCGAGATTGACACCTTGCGAGCCCCGTTGCGGGGCATACCAGGCCCTTAGGTCTGGTATGGATTATAAAGGGAAGCCCCTACGCCGAAAAAACGGCGTGGGGTCCCCCCTAAAATCCATACCAGACCCCGATCCGAGCACGCAGCCTGGCCGGTCAGGAAAGGGGGTGGGGACGAGCGAGCGCCCCCCCCCTCCTGAACCGTACCAGGCCGCATGCCCTCAACATGGGGGGGTGGGTGCTTTGGGGGAGGGGGGCGCCCTGCGGGGCCCCCCCACCTCAAAGCACCTTGTCCCCATGTTGATGAGGACAAGGGCCTCTTCCCGACAACCCTGGCCGTTGGTTGTCGGGGTCTGCGGGCGGGGGGCTTATCGGAATCTGGGAGCCCCCTTTAATAAGGGGGCCCCCAGATCCCGGCACCCCACCCTATGTGAATGAGTATGGGGTACATGGTCCCCCTACCCCTTCACCTAGGGAAAAATTGTAAGTAATAAAACACACTACACAGGTTTTTAAAATATTTTATTAAACAGCTCCGGGGGTGGGGATCTTCCTCCGGCTTCGGGGGTCTTCTTCCGGCTTCGGGGGTCCCTCCGCTTCATCTTCTCCCGGCATCCGGTTGGTTCTTCTCCGCTCTCTTCTCCCGGTGTTCCAGTTCTTCGGCCGGCTCCTCTGCTGTGTTCAGGTAGCTCTCTTGCCAGCAGAGGTCCGGACTTCTGAGCTGCTGGGCTTCTTCTCTTCTCTTCTCTTCTCCAGATGTTGACACGACGCTCTCTCCGGCTGGACTGCTCTCCGAGGGCTGCGTTGTGACTTATATAGGCGGAGACCCCGCCCCCTTTTGATGTCACAGTCCCTGGGCATGCTGGGACTGTGACGTTTTAGGGGCGTGGTCAACGGAAGAAGACCCCCGAAGCCGGAGGAAGATCCCCACCCCCGGAGCTGTTTAATAAAATATTTTAAAAACCTGTGTAGTGTGTTTTATTACTTACAATTTTTCCCTAGGTGAAGGGGTAGGGGGACCATGTACCCCATACTCATTCACATAGGGTGGGGTGCCGGGATCTGGGGGCCCCCTTATTAAAGGGGGCTCCCAGATTCCGATAAGCCCCCCGCCCGCAGACCCCGACAACCAACGGCCAGGGTTGTCGGGAAGAGGCCCTTGTCCTCATCAACATGGGGACAAGGTGCTTTGAGGTGGGGGGGCCCCGCAGGGCGCCCCCCTCCCCCAAAGCACCCACCCCCCCATGTTGAGGGCATGCGGCCTGGTACGGTTCAGGAGGGGGGGGGGGCGCTCGCTCGTCCCCACCCCCTTTCCTGACCGGCCAGGCTGCGTGCTCGGATCGGGGTCTGGTATGGATTTTAGGGGGGACCCCACGCCGTTTTTTCGGCGTAGGGGCTTCCCTTTATAATCCATACCAGACCTAAGGGCCTGGTATGCCCCGCAACGGGGCTCGCAAGGTGTCAATCTCGCCGATAAAAGCGGCGAGATTGACTACCTTTTCTAGTCCCGTCGTACCCGAGTCACGTTCAAAATGAACGGACTTGGCCGTGTGTGGGCAAGTCCGTTCATTCTGAAAGTCCGCCGGAACTCCGGCGAAAGTCCGTCGGAAAGACGGGCGGACTTAGCCCGCCGGAAAGTCCCGGCGTGTGTGGGCAAGTCCGTCCGTTTTAAAGTCCGGCGCACCTGGCGGACAAAGTCCGTCGGAAAATGTGCCGGACCAAGTAGGATAGAAAGTCCGACCGTGTGTACGCGGCATAACAGTTTCTTACCGTGGCCACTTATCTGCTTAACGTGAGTTTTTTGTCTCTCTGGCTGGGAGTCCACTGGACTGGATCTGAGTCACTGCACCATTCTCTTAAATCAGGTTAGGGAGTCTCCAAACAAGACCATTCAGATGAGATAGTAGATCCAAATCTTGTAAGAAAATTAGGTGCTTTTATTCACTGCAGTGGAGAAATACAACACAAACAGAGACCCAGCTCAGGTGAGCCATGCAAAGGAAGGAAGTATCTCTGTCTTTCAAACGTCAAATTAAACAATTTATACTTATGAATATGCATAAGGTCTAGGCGTGTTTTAGGCTGTAATCTAGGTGTGACCGTATAGGTAGTTCTATCAGTATTCATATCTTCTTAATGTACACACAGCAAGCAAACAGTTAAGTAGGTGGTAATATCATGTGACTGGCAAAAAAAGAGATCTCAGCAGTATTTGGTTTGTTAAAACTGGTTTTGATATGAAAGCCTATTTTTGAGCAGCCTTTTGAGCTCTTATCAGCAGTTCGTGTCATCACATCCAACAGTTTCGTTTTCTCAGGAGTAGAAACAAAAACGCCTAAGAAAAGAAAGAAACAAGCGTATTATAAATTCTTAAAGTGACAGTCTCTATTTATACAGTGCCTTGCAAAATTATTCACCCCCCTTGGCATTTTTCGTGTTTTGTTGCCTCACAACCTGGAATTAACATGGATTGTTTGAGGATTTGCATCATTTAATTTACAGAACATGCCCACAACCTTGAAGATTTTTTTTTATTGTGAAGCAAACCAACAATAGGACAAAATAACAGAAAAAAATCAATGTGCATAACTATTCACCCCCTAAAGTCAATACTTTGTAGAGCCACCTTTTGCGGCTATCACAGCTCCAAGTCGCTTCAGATAAGTCTCTATGAACTTGCCACATCTTACCACTGGGATTTTTGCCCATTCCTCCTTGCAAAACTGCTCCTTCAAGTTGAATGGTTTGCGCTTGTGAACAGCAATCTTTAAGTCTGACCACAGATTTTCTATTGGATTGAGGTCAGGGCTTTGACTAGGCCATTCTAACACATTTACATGTTTCCCCTTAAACCACTCAAGTGTTGCTTTAGCAGTGTGTTTGGGGTCATTGTACTGCTGGAAGGTGAACCTCCATCCTAACCTCAAATCACACACAGAGTGGTACAAGTTTTGCTCAAAAATATCCCTGTATTTAGCACCATCCATCTTTCCCTCAACTCTAACCAGTTTCCCAGTCCCGACTGCCGACTGCTAAAAAACATGGGGGGTTATTTACAAAAGGAAAATCCACGTTGCACAAGTGCAAACTACAAGTGCAAAGTGCACTTGAATTTGCACTGAAAGTGCACTTGGAAATGCAGTCGCTGTAGATCTGAGGGGGACAAGCAAGGAAAGTAAAAAGCATTTTAGCTTGCACATGATTGGATGATAAAATCAGCAGTGCTTCCCCTCATTTCAGATCTACCCCTCAGATTTACAGCGACTGCACTTCCAAGTGCACCTTCAGTGCAATTTCAAGTGCACTTTGCAGTTGTAGTTTGCACTTGTAGTGCAAAGTGGATTTGCCTTTCGTAAATAACACCTATGTTGTTCTTTGGGTGATGTGATGTGTTGGGTTTGCGCCAGTCATAGCGTTTTCTTTGATGACCAAAAAGTTCAATTTAGTCTCATCAGACCAGAGCACCTTCCTCCATACATTTTGGGAGTCTCTCACATGCCTTTTCGCAAATTCAAAACGTGCCATTTTGTTTTTTGCTGAAAGTAATGGCTTTCTTCTGGCCACTCTGCCATAAAGCCCAACTCTATGGAGCGTACGGCTTATTGTCGTGCTATGTACAGATACTCCAGTCTTTGCTGTGGAACTCTGCAGCTCCTCCAGGGTTACCATAGGTCTCTGTGCTGCCTCTCTGATTAATCCCCTCCTTGCCCAGTCCGTGAGTTTTGGTGTTTGACCGTCTCTTGGCAGGTTTGCTGTTGTGCCATGTTCTTTCCATTTGGTTATGATAGATTTGATGGTGCTCCTAGGGATCATCAAAGATTTGGATATTTTTTTATAACCTAACCCTGACTTGTACTTCTCAACAACACTGATCTTCATGGCAGTGTTTGGTTAGTGGTGCCTCTTGCTTAGGTGTTACAGCCTCTGGGGCCTCTCAAAAAGGTGTGTATATGTAATGACAGATCATGTGACACTTAGATTGCACACAGGACATCATTTCACTAATTATGTGACTTCTGAAGGTAATTGGTTGCACCAGAGCTTTTTATGGGCTTCATAACAAAGGGGGTGAATACATACGCACATGCCAATTATCATTTTTTTATTTCTGAAAAATAGTTTTATGTATATATTTTTCTAATTTTACTTCACCAACTTAGACTATTGTGTTCTGATCCATCCCATATAATTCAGTTTAAAAAAACATTAAACTAAAGGCTGTAATGTAACCAAATAAGTAAAAAGTCAAGGGGGGGTGAATACTTTTGCAAGGCACTGTGTGTGTGTGTGTATATATGTGTGTATATATATATATATATATATATATATATATATATATATATATATATATATATATATATATATATATATATCTCAACATTATCAGACCCCTATAATTCTACTCACTCACATGTGTGTGGTTTGAACACCATTTACATATGTGGGTGCAACTTACATATGTGTTCGCTTCTGCGCGCGAGCACAGAGGGACGGATCGCTTTGAATTTAATTTTTTTTTTACTTATTTATTTTACTTTCTATTTTTTTATTTTTGCACTGGCCCTTGATATTTTTTTATTTTTTGATCACTTTAATTCCTATTACAAGGAATATAAACATTCCTTAATAGAAATAAGCATAACGGGTCCTCTTTATTGAGAGATCTGGGGTCAAAAGGACCTCAGATCTCCCATTTACCTTTAAAAGCAAAAAGAAGTAATTTTACTTTTAACAGAAAAAATCGCCCCTTAGAGTAGACCGTTAGGCGAAAGTGACGTCAGACGTCTCTCCGGTCCTCCAAGGGCATAGAGTCGAGTGGGGGGTATCTTGCCCTTACTCAACTTCCTGCCCATCCCATCAACAGATCGGATCGCTTCTGCCTTTACTGCCTTTATCTCCCCGGAAAGGACCGGGAAGGGAAAGGACCGGGAAGAGGCGGAAGGGGGGGGGGGGGCACCTCTCCTGCTGCCTCTAAAAGTAATCTCACGGTGAATGCGCCACTGAGACTACTTTTATTTTGTAGACAATCGCCCAAAATAAAAGGATACTGGAGTTATGGCAGCTAACTGGTGCCATAACAACGGCATTTAGCGTCAAAGTAATGACGTAAATGTACTGTGGGCGGTCGTCAAGGTTGAACAAGATGAAGTTAGAAACTGATTGGTTACCATGCACAGCTGCATCAGATTTTGCACTCTCTGGTTATAGTAAATCACTACAATATCTACTCACTCTCATTGGGATGGATTTATTAAAGGCAAATAGACTGTGCAGGCTGCAAGTTCAGATGCACCTCTGCAAGTGCTTTTGCTTCAGAGCTTAATAAATGAGATAACGCTTCACTTTGCGAAGAATACCCAATTATGTGCAAGGAAAAAAAAAACTGCACTTTTGCTTGCACATGATTGGATGATGGAAGTCAGCAGAGCTTCCCCTCATTTACTAAGCTCTGGAGCAACTGCACTTGCAGAGTACACAGTCTATGTACCTTTAGTAAATCAACCCCATTGTGTGGAAAAGGAAGTGAGGACCAACCTGCCCAACAGGACACAGTGATGTTGATTTACTAAAACTGGAGAGTGCAAAATTTGGTGAAGATGTGCATGGTAGCCAATCAGCTTCTAACTTCAGCTTGTTCAATTAAAGCGGGAGTCCCGCGAAAAAAAAAATTAGATGTGAGCAGCTGCAAATACTGCAGCTGCTGACTTTTAAAATAAGGTCACTCACCTGTCCCGGGGTCCAGCGATGTCGGCACCCGAGACCGAACCGTCCCTCGATCCTCGGGTGCTGCCGCCGCCATTCTCAGTGAGGGAATCAGGAAGTGAAGCGTTGCGGCTTCACTTCCCGATTCCCTACTGCGCATGCGCGAGTCGCGCTGCGCTTTCTCAATGGTCCCCGCTATCTCCTGGGACCTGTGTCTTTCTCAGGAGACAGCGGGGGAGTGCGGGAGGGGGCGTGACTCCTGTGGGAGTCTATCCCCGGAATGGGTGCAGATACCTGTCTTAGACAGGTATCTGCACCCCCCTCCCCCCTGAAAGATGCCAACTGTGACACCGGAGGGGGGAGGAATCCGATGAGCGGAAGTTCCTTTTTTGGGTGGAACTCCGCTTTAAGCAGTGACAAAAAAAACACCTGGAAGCTGATTGGTTTCTATGCAGAGCTGCACCAGATTTTGCACTCTCCAGTTTTAGTAAATCAACCCCAGACATCGTAACAAGGGTCTTCACCATTCACTACTCTATCCAAAACTAAACAAAAAAGTTGGGGTTTTACATCCAATTTACCAAGTGAAGCCAAGATACAGCAAAATTAAAGCAACCGTTCTTATTATAATTTTTTACTATATATAAAGAGACATTTAGATTGGTTGTTACGGTTGCCTAGCCAATATATTGCCCCTTGCCTGTATCCATTCTCCAGCGTTCTCCTGTAATTGCCTTTTCCCTGCAGTGAAAAGCGTGGATTATTTTCAGTGATCATACAGTCATCTATTCAAGTTCATCAGTCAGTACCGCGAATAACAAAAAAAACATGTTTAGTTACTTAATATGTAGAACAGACGGCACATAAAAGCCAATGGTAAATTCTGACACATTGACTTTTGACATTTTCGATTATGCATACAGTTATCATTAAATTAATTAGCAAATTCATTAGCAAAGAACAGCAAAAAAAAAAACAAAAAAAAAAAAAAAACACAGTTATCCCTATGTAATATTTAATATAGGCAGGTCATTGTCTGTAATTGTTATGTGTCATTTGTTGCATAACATTTTGCCTAACTAATTTCCAGAAGCACAGAATAGTGTTTAATCAGAGCTTTATTCATTAGTCCTTCCTAGATTACAGATCGGAGAGCAAGTCTTTAAAGGGAATGACTTTATAAAACAATGTTAAGCATTGCAAATATGACAACTTAGTAGGCAATACATTAACCACTTCAAGTCCGCACGCTTTCACCCCCCTCCTGCCCAGGCCAATTTTCAGATTTCAGCGCTGTCACACTATGAATGACAATTGCGCGGTCATGCAACACTGTACCCAGATGACATTTTTTTCATTTCTTTCACACAAATAGAGCTTTCTTTTGGTGGTATTTGATCACCACTGTTTTTTTTTCAAATATGTACATAAATTAAAAAAACAAACAAACATTTTTTGCTTTAGTTTTGTTATACAACTTTGCAAATAAATAATCTTTCTTCATAGGTGTAGGCCAACATATATTTTGCTACATTTTTTGGGTAAAAATAACCCACAACTGTGTATATTATTTAGTCTGTGTGAAAGTTATAGAGTCTACAAACTAGGGGATATATATATATTTATATGAAAATTGATCAGTTGAGACCCTAAAATGCTGGATGCTGGTCTGACGTATGGCAGTAATCAGGACACTAGTATGGGGTATGGAAGTGATCAGGACATTGGTATGTGGCATGGCAGTGATGAGGATGCTGGTATGGGGTATGGAAGTGATCAGGACATTGGTATGTGGCATGGCAGTGATCAGGATGCTGGTATGGGGTATGGAAGTAATCAGTACATTGGTATGGGTTATGGCAGTAGTCAGGATGCTGGTATGGGGTATGGAAGTGATCAGGACATTGGTATTATGGCAGTGAACAGGACGCTGGTATGGCGGTGATCAGGATGCTAGTATGGCGGTGATCAGGGCGCTGATATGGGTAATGGCGGTGATCAAGATGTTGGTATGGGGTATGTTGGTGATCATGACACTGGTATGGCCTATGGGGTGATCAGGACACTGGTATGGGGTATGGTGGTGATCAGGACGCTGGTATGGCGTATGATAATGATCAGGATGCTGATATGACATAGGGGATGACCAGAATGCTAGTATAGGGTATGGCGGTGATCAGGGCGCTAATATGGTGTATGGTGGTGATCAGGGCACTGGTAGGGTGTATGACGGTAATCAGGGCACTGGTAGGGTGTATGACGGTAATCAGGGCACTGGTAGGGTGTATGACGGTAATCAGGGCACTGGTAGGGTGTATGGTGGTGATCAGGGCACTAGTATGGCGTATGACGGTGATCAGGATGCTGGTATGGCGTATGGTGGTGATCAGGATGCCGCTGGTATGGCAAATGCCGGTGATCATGGTACTAGTATGGGGTATGGCGGTGATCATGGTACTAGTATGGGGTATGGCGGTGATCATGGTACTAGTATGGGGTATGGCGGTGATCAGGACGCTGGTATGGTGGTGTTTTTGTGGACACTGGGACAGGTGACAGGGCTGGCTGCATTGTTTATTATGACTACACTGGGGTAGTGATCAGGGAAACTGGGGCAGGCTGGCACTGCAGTTTATGAGTGTACAAGCAGCCTGACAGTCCCCAACATTGTTCTCTTTCCTCTCACAGTGAAAGCAGAGAGAACTGATCTTTACATTCACTTTCCATTGTTTACTATGTGATTGCTGTAAATGGACTCAGCAATCACAATGTAAAACAACTTCCTATCACCCGGACACAGAGGTAATGTGATCCGCTATGCCCAGGTGACATACTGACCGCCGGGATCCCGGGTGCGCACTCTGTGGGCCGCTCAAGAGCCGGCGATGCAAAGTGACGTACAGGTATGATAACCCACATTGGCGCTGCTTCCGTCTGCTGTTTATAGGCAATGAGTGGACAGGAAGTAGTTAAAGACTTAAAGCGATATTATAGCTTCATTTTTTTTTTTCTTAAATATCAAACATGTTGCAGAATTGAGCGATAGTGATTTGTGGAGAAATTAATTTTATTATTATTATATTATTATTTTTTTTAATTATTTATATATATTGATTATATTATAATTTATGATTTTGTGTTTTAAACTTTATCATACCCGAGATATCTACTAGACTCTTGGTGGACAGATTTAAGTGAGTTATTGCTAAGAATTACAGACCTACAATATAAAACGCCAAATTTCTATGCAAAATAATTGTACCGCTTTGAGACGCAAAAATCTGACATAATCATCCCGCCAGGGAGGCTACGCCTCATACACACGATCGGATTTTCCAAGGGGTAATGTGTAATGACAGGCTGTTGGCGGAAAATCCGACCGTATGTATGCACAAAAAAATAATGTCAAAGCAATAACTCCAAGGCCAATAATAAATAACACGTTATCTCCTCCGATCCCACAACATGGCCGGTTGACAAACGGCCGTTCAGAAACGAACTGAAAAGTGCGAAATGAAAAGTGCGAATCAACACTCACCAAACTACTACTAACACAAAATTAGCAGAAGGAGCCCAAAGGGTGGCGCTAAAGAGCTAAAAAACAATGCAGTATGTCACTACCTTTGTAATTGTTGCCCAACAATTGTGTGGCCGTATGTATGCAAGACAAGTTTGGGCCAACGCCCTTCGGACAAAAGTCCATGGTTTTGTTGGCCAACAATCCGATCGTGTGTACAAGGCTTAAGAATTGGTAAGCTGCAATATAATAAATGTTTGCTTTTAGGTTTAATCCACCGGCGCTCTGGGATTCGTTGGGGGCCACAAAAGATATACATGTCAAAATTACCAGGCGGGCCGTCCGAAACGGAAACGCGGGCCGCGATTGGCTGGCGGGCCGGACTTTGGACATGCCTGCCCTAAAGTAACAGAAGACAAAGGTCCTTGGTATTTTATATAAAGTCCATGTGGGAATTAGGGTAATGCTCCGTGTGCCCGTAAACATCTTCTGCCTATGGGGGATGTCCAACTAGCACATGTCGTAAACTATTAGTTTAATCGCTTCTGGACCGGCCCTTGTACATTTACTGCAGCAGGGCGGCCCTTCAGCGCGAAATCACGTACCGAAATCACCACCGGCGATCCACTCCTGCTGTATATGGACACAGCGGGAGCCAAGCAGTGGGTCCAGTGGACCCGACGTCCGCTGGGACCCGCCAACCGTTCCCGAGGCAGACAGAAACAGCGGTTTGCCTATGTGAACAAGGCAGATCACCATTCTGTCAGAGGGGAAGATGGAGATCTTGTGTTTCTGCTAAGCAGGAACACGGATTTCTGTCTTCCCCCAGTCAAAGCACCTCCCCCACACAGTTAAAAAGCACTCCCAGGGACACATTTAACCCTTTGTTAGCCCCTGATGTTAACCCCTTCCCTACCAGTGTCATTAGTACAGTGACAGTGCTTTTTTTTTTTTAGCGCTGATCACTGTAATGGTGTCACTGGTCTCCAAAAAGTGTCACTTAGTGTCCGCCGCAATGTCGCTGATCGCCGCCATTACTAGTAAAAAAAAAAAAAATCCCATAAATTTACCATAGTTTGTAGATGCTATAACTTTTGCGCAAACAAAATCAATTTACACTTATTGGGATTGTTTTACCAAAAATATGTAGCAGAATACATATTGGCCTAAATTGATGAAGAAATTTGATTTTTTAATTTTTTTTTATTGTATATGTTTTAGAGCAGAAAGTAAAAAATACTTTCTATTTTTCAAAATTGTCGTTCCTTTTTTGTTTATAACTCAAAAGATAAAAGCCACAGAGATGATCAAATACTACTAAAAGAAAGCTCTATTTGTGGGGAAAAAGGACATCAATTTTATTTGGGTAAAGCATCTCTTGACCGTACAATTGTCAGTTAAACGAACGCAGTGCCGTATCGCAAAAAATGGCCTGGTCATGAAGGGGGGTAAACCTTCCGGAGCTGAAGATATATAATCCTGAAGAAGTAAACTTTATTCATAAAATGTGTAGAGCAAAATGTATTTACAAGTGAACAGTAAAGGAAAAATCTATACATTTCTATGCTAAAGTGGTATTAAACCCAACATGAAAAATCAAATTTATTGCAGACCAATAGATGTGGTGGCTGCATTAGTTTTCTTTTTTTTAGGCTTTTCTTTCTTTCTGTTTTCACCTGGCGATCTGGCCAGTAACACACCTCCTGTGTTAGAGTGCCACTCTAGATGAAGGAGCACAGGGGGGGGGGGGGGGGGGGTTTGGGCAGCAGCATTGTGAGTCTGGAAGGAGGGGGGGGGGGGGGCTGGGGAGTAGTACAATAACAAATTGATGAGAAACTCCAGTTCACACTTATAATCAATTACAGCAAACTGTTTTGGGGTAATGTTTTTCCATAAATAATTAAAAGCTGATCATTGTAAACACCCCTGTCAGTGTTAAATGGTTTGCCTCATCCCTGCAACGGCTACATCTGCAGAAGAGCTTGTTCTTTTGAAACACAACAGACCTACTGGCCAGATCTCCAGATGAAAATATAAGAATGAAAAAAAGAAAACGAATGCAGCCATCGCATCTAAGAATTGGTAAGCTACCAATAAATTAAATGTTTGCTTTTGGATTTATTACTGCTTTAATGTTGTAAATTTGTTACAGCTAGCAGGGCTGGTGCAAGGAATTTTGTCTACTCAGGCGAAGATACATTTTGCCGCCGGTCTTCCCAGCGACACCCGCCATGACAGCAGGTGGTGGTGGTGGGGGGGGGGTTGCACGGGGGGTTATGACTTCATACAGGTGTCCTGACAGAGACTTAAACTAAAGACCCCAGTTCTGCAAGGCAGAAGTGCCCCCCCACTAAGCCGCTGTACTTAGCCATCAGCCATACAGCGTATCTCTCTAACGACACATTTCTTTTAATACATTTATACTTTATGCTGGAATTGGATATTGGGAATCCAGCACAATAAGTGAATCCTGCGATTTGATTGTAAACTGATATTTTATTATTACACATCAAAACTAACAACCACTGAAGCAAGCTCAAAGTATGGTAGAAATCCTCCCCCTATACAATAGCTCCTTCTTCTAGAATAAAATCCGTATTATCATTGTGTGACCAGCAGGTGTCACTGCAGTGCCATGTATAGGCGCACTCCACTCTACAGGGTTCTGGTTAGGAAGGGTTTGTAGGCTGATTATAAAATGTGTCTCTGTGTTTTTAATGAAAAAATGTGGAAATTTCTCCTCTGCTGACATATTTTTATTACTTTAGTCTTTAGCTTTAATTACCGCCATAAGTTAAAGAGATGACAGATCAGTTTCTCATTTGTTCTGTGGTTTAAGTGAGCATTTAGACAGATTATTTATTGCAGATTTTGAGTACATATTTCAGAAACACCTTTTGTTATATTTACGTTAGTTATGGTTCTGTCTGGTGATCCATGGAGGGACCTTACTATTAACTGATCTTTTTTTTTTTTTTTACAACAGTACATTTCTTAAAAGAAATGTACATTCTTTTTGAAGTGCTTGTGGTTTTACATGTGTCATTTGCGGATCAATCAAATACATACCTAGACTCTCATAATGTATGTTAGGCGCTCAACCTGGTTTGCTTAGATTATTTAAAGTGGAGCTTTAGTCAGAAAATTAAGTCCTGCTAGATGACTTCAGCCTTTTGCTACGTAAAACATTAAAAATAAGTGCCTATAGTGTTTAAAATCCAGTAATACGCTGTCTCACCCTGCTCTGCACATGCTCAGTTACTCTCCATTTTTAGGCATTTTTAGGTGTTGCCTATTTTCTAGAGGCCAATCTGCTGACAGTCTTAAATCGGAATAAAAACCTCCTATCCGTTACAGCCAAGGAATCTGCTTCTGTTTGATAGGCAACTGCCATGGTGCTGCACATGTGATCCGTTATAAATCCAGCCATTTGATGGTTTGACAGTTTGGTTGAGGACACAAGCAAATGTGACAGTTAAAAATCTTGGCATTCCAGGAATGTAACTTTTTTGAAACTGTTAAATCAATGGGTTAAAGTGGTTGTATACCCAAATTTGACATTTTTACCTACAAGTAACCCTATAATAAGGCTTACCTGTAGGTAAAATGAATATCTTCTAAACCTATATGGTTTAGGAGATATTCCCTTTGCATGCAGCCGCTGACGTCAGTGGCGCATGCACTCTGAATGCCCGGCTGAAGGTCCGCCGGACCTTGCCAGGAAGAAAACTCCCGCGCGCATGTGCGGGATTAAGGTCATCACGGCTCCCGCCACTCACAGCGCTGGAGCCGATAACCTGGAAGACACGCCGAGGGCAAGTTGTCAGCTCCCTCGGGGTGGACCGGGCTCTGATACGGGGGCTTCATTCCGAGGTAAGTATTTCATAATGAGCTAGTATGCGCTGCATACCAGCTCATTATGCCTTTGCCATGCAGGGGTTTTTTTTCCTTTTTTTTTTTTCCATGTGCGAGTATACAACCGCTTTAAATTCCGCTTTATGATTTACTGCTGTTCAGGAGCTCCAGGCTTCAGCAAAATGGCAGCCTCCAGCAAGAAGAAGCAGGAGCAATGCTGGAGGCAATTTATAGCACACATTAATTTTGGTAGCATAATTATTCATGTGGAAATAACATTAAAATGGATGTAAACCCTCACATATACCCAGCAAAGTGAACAGCCTCAGATGATACACAGAGATGAAACAAATCTCCCTGCATAAGTTTTACATGTATATCTGCTGTCTTCAGCTTTATATATTCTTTAGAATTCTCACATCGTGTTAGAATTTTTACTTCCTCATTCAGCAGTAGGAGAGTTTTTTGGCTTACACTGTGTGACAGCTGATTGGAGGAAAGGCACCCCCTCCCTCCACATAGGCAGAGAAATGAAGATACTTTCAGAGCTGTGCTGTGACAAGACAAGCTCTCTGTTAATCTATTTATAGCACCCACCCCGACACAAATTTCAGGCTGCTTTTATCTCCCCTGCCAGAAAACTTGTCAGAAGTTATCATGCTGATAACAGAGGAACGAAGCAGCAGAAAGACACAGAACTCAGGGCTTTGGAGAGAGATAAGTAAACACTACAAATAGATGTGTCCAAGTCAAATTTCATGAATTGGGTTTACATCCACTTTAATTAAATAACATTATTTTTTATCAAGTTGTTATGGGTAAAGTTGCGCTTTAAACCTGGTGACCTCCCCTATAATTGGGAAGACTCCTGTGCTTTATTGGGACCTGAAGAACCAAGAATTTTTTAGGTCCAACTAAAGCTCTACTATAAAAAAAGAAAGAAAAAAACTTTGGCCCTGCAGCTCTCGCCCCTACCCTCACATAGAATACAAAAGCTAGCAGGGAAGATTCGTCCATCTGTGTGACCTGGATCCTTTTTAACTACTTTCTAACCAGCCGCCATCATTATACTGTGGCAGGTCGTCACAATCCCTCAAATGGCCGCAGGTATACTTGGCACCTTTAAAGGGCGATAGCAGGTGCGCGCGCGCCCACTGCACGGCGGAGGACCCGATGCGTGTGGCCGGTGGCCGTGATGTCCGCCGGCCACACGCGATCGCGGGCACAAGAGCCAGAACGGGGATGTGTGTATGTAAACAGACAGATCCCCGTTCTGACAGGAGAGAAGAGACAGATCTGCTGTTCCTAGTAATCAGGGACAGCGATCTGTCATCTCCTCCAGTCAGTCCCATCCCCCCCACAGTTAGAAACACACATGAGGGAACACACTTAACTCCTTGATCGCCCCCTAGTGTTTAACCCCTTCCCTTCCAGTGACATTTACAGAGTAATCAGTGCATTTTTATAGCACTGATCGCTGTATAAATGTCAGTGGTCCCAAAATAGTGTCAAAAGTGTCCGATCAGTCCGCCGCAATGTCGCAGTCCCACTAAAAATTGATCACCGCCAGTACTAGTGAAAAAAAATAAAAAAAAATAAAAAGGCCATAAATCTATCTCCTATTTTGTAGACGCTATAACATTTGCACAATCACATTAATATATGCCTTTTGCGATTTTTTTTTTTTTTTTACCAGAAATATGTAGAATATATATGACGGCCTAAACTGATGAAGAAATGTATTTTTTTACATTTTTTCTGGGATATTTATTATAGCAAAAAGTATAAAATATAGTTTTTTTTTTCAAAACTGTTTTTTTTTTTTTTATAGCTCAAAAAATAAAAACCGCAGAGGTGATCAAATACCACCAAAAGAAAGCTCAATATGTGGGAAAAAAAGGATATTAATTTTGTTTGGGTACAGCATCGCACAACCTCGCAATTGTCAGTTAAATCGACGCAGTGCCGTATCGCAAAAATGACCTGGTCATTAAGGGGGGAAAATCTTCCGGTCTGTAAGTGGTTAAAATAACACAAGAAGGGGAAAGAAAACATATGCGCACAGGTCAGGATATGCTGTCCTGCAACAGCCAGCAGAGCTAAATGCAGATTGAGCTGTCATCCCACAAGCGCTATATAAAGCTCCATCTAATCCTCTTATAGAAGCGGAATCTCTCCCACCCCAGATTGTAAACTTGTCAAGACAAGCCAACGCACACAATGGTGCTCTATCTGTGGGCCGCTCACAGTTCTCCAGATTAAGTGTGACCGGCTCCTCTGCATTAACAATGTATGGAGAAGGGATAGGAGAGTCTGTAAAAAATTGGGACTAAGTTAATAAATTCCCGAAGTCTTGCTTCTGCTATATTTTCATAAATATCCCTCCTAGAGCAGGAGAGCTAATCCATGTCTGAGAATGGCTTTCAAGACCTAGCATTAGATTTCTTTTTTCATGTTAAGTTCATGTATGCTAAGAGATGTGTAAGTGCAAGAGCTATAGATATTTATTACCTCTCAAAGAGGCCAGAGCACTCCCTCTGACAATGCCTTCATATGATTTTCTCTCAAGACGGATGGAACCATCTTTGTTCAGACATCAAGTAGGGTCAGCATCTACTTCATGGATGGAGATGTTGCCTAAGAGATCACACAATCATGTGCATCCTTGACCCTGTACAGTCCTTGTTCCATGCGTCCGGCCCCTAATCTACATCCTTGACCCTGTGCAGTCCTTGTACCATGCGTCCGGCCCCTAATCTACATCCTTGACCCTGTGCAGTCCTTGTACCATGCGTCCGGCCCCTAATCTACATCCTTGACCCTGTGCAGTCCTTGTACCATGCGTCCGGCCCCTAATCTACATCCTTGACCCTGTGCAGTCCTTGTACCATGCGTCCGGCCCCTAATCTACATCCTTGACCCTGTGCAGTCCTTGTACCATGCGTCCGGCCCCTAATCTACATCCTTGACCCTGTGCAGTCCTTGTACCATGCGTCCGGCCCCTAATCTACATCCTTGACCCTGTGCAGTCCTTGTACCATGCGTCCGGCCCCTAATCTACATCCTTGACCCTGTGCAATCCTTGTACCATGCGTCCGGCCCCTAATCTACATCCTTGATCCTGTACAGTCCTTGTACCATGCGTCCGGCCCCTAATCTACATCCTTGACCCTGTGCAGTCCTTGTACCATGCGTCCGGCCCCTAATCTACATCCTTGACCCTGTGCAGTCCTTGTACCATGCGTCCGGCCCCTAATCTACATCCTTGACCCTGTGCAGTCCTTGTACCATGCGTCCGGCCCCTAATCTACATCCTTGACCCTGTGCAGTCCTTGTACCATGCGTCCGGCCCCTAATCTACATCCTTGACCCTGTGCAGTCCTTGTACCATGCGTCCGGCCCCTAATCTACATCCTTGACCCTGTGCAGTCCTTGTACCATGCGTCTGGCCCCTAATCTACATCCTTGACCCTGTGCAGTCCTTGTACCATGCGTCCGGCCCCTAATCTACATCCTTGTCCCTGTGCAGTCCTTGTACCATGCGTCCGGCCCCTAATCTACATCCTTGACCCTGTGCAGTCATTGTACCATGCGTCCGGCCCCTAATCTACATCCTTGATCCTGTGCAGTCCTTGTACCATGCGTCCGGCCCCTAATCTACATCCTTGACCCTGTGCAGTCCTTGTACCATGCGTCCGGCCCCTAATCTACATCCTTGACCCTGTGCAGTCCTTGTACCATGCGTCCGGCCCCTAATCTACATCCTTGTCCCTGTGCAGTCCTTGTACCATGCGTCCGGCCCCTAATCTACATCCTTGTCCCTGTGCAGTCCTTGTACCATGCGTCTGGCCCCTAATCTACATCCTTGTCCCTGTGCAGTCCTTGTACCATGCGTCCGGCCCCTAATCTACATCCTTGTCCCTGTGCAGTCCTTGTACCATGCGTCCGGCCCCTAATCTACATCCTTGTCCCTGTGCAGTCCTTGTACCATGCGTCCGGCCCCTAATCTACATTCAGGGTGCCAGACACATTGATTTTTATGGGGTCTTTTTTTAATGCACATGATTAAAGCCTGAGGCTCTCATTGGCTTCAAAAAAGGGTGGGCTCGGGGTGCAGAGCATTGCGCCCTGAGCCCGCTCAGATGTGTGTCAATAGCAAATTAATATTCTCTATTGTCTTCCTGCTTCTCCTCCCAGCCAATCAGGAAGTGGGTCTTGAAACCTGATTGGCCGAGAGGAGAAGCGACCGTATTGTCTGGTACTGGGGAAGGATGTACGTGGAGAATCGGGAGATCCAGAGGAAGCCGTCCTCGTCAAAGGGAGCAATCTGGCTTTGCATCTCCATGAACACCGGAGCCCGACCACGTGAGTTCCACCCACGGGGGAGGGGGGGTTGGGGTGGGGTGGGTGCTGGAGGGGAGTCGATTGGTTTGTTTACCAACCCACCCCCGGCTGGATCACCAGTCACCACTGTATATAGGACTATTAGCTTCAAAAATAGTACTTTAGATAGGAATACAAATCAACCACTTGAAGACTAGGCTTTTTCAGGCACTTTTCGTTTACAAGTTTAAATCAGTATTTTTTGCTGGAAATGAACATTCAATTCAAGGGCAACAGCTCTGGTGGACATTCCTGCAGTCAGCATGCCAATTGCACGCTTCCTCAAAACTTGTGACATCTGTGGCATTGTGCTGTGTGATAAAACTGCACATTTTAGAGTGGCCTTTTATTGTGGCCAGTTTGAGGCACACCTGTGCAATAATCATGCTGTCTAATCAGCATCTGGATATTCCACAGCTGTGAGGTGGATGGATTATCTCGGCAAAGGAGAAAGAAATGTAGCAGAATACATTTTGGTCTAAATTTATGAAGAAAGATTATTTATTTGCAAAATTTTAAATCAAAAACTAAGAAAAACTCGTTTTTTTTTCAAAATGTTTTATTTTTTGTTTATATAAAACCCAATGTTGATTAAATACCACCTAAAGAAAGGTCTATCTGTCTCAAATAAAAAAAAAAAAAGTAGAATTGGAATTGCATGACTAATTGAGTGTTAACCACTTGCTTACAGGGCACTTAAACCCCCCTCCTATCCAGACCAATTTTCAGCTTTCTGTGCTGACGCACTTTGAATGACAATTGCGCGGTCATACTACACTGTACCCAAATGAAATTTTTATCATTTTTTCCCCACAAATAGAGCTTTCTTTTGGTGGTATTTGATCACCTCTGCAGTTTTTATTTTTTGTTAAAAAAATTAAAAAAAAACGAATTTAAATTTTTTTTTTTTATATTTTGTTATAAAATTTTAAAAAGGGTAATTTTTCTCCATCATTGATGTACGCTGATGAGGCGGCACTGATGGGCACTGATAGGTAATAGTGATGGGCACTAATGGGTGGCAGTGATGGGCACTGATTGGTGGCAATAATGGGCACTGATCTGGTACATTGATAGGCAACACTGCTAGGTGGCACTTATTGGCACCACTGGTGGGCATTGATAGGTGGCACTTGTGGGCATTGATAGGTGGCACTTGTAGGCATTGATAGGTGGCACTCATGGGCATTGATACGTGGCACTGGTGGGCACTGGCAGGTGACAATGTCAGATTGCACTGGCAGGGGGTACTGCTGGCACAATTGAGGCATTATTGCCTGCTCCTCTTCGGGACCGATGTCCCTTGCTGATGAGCCGGTGATCGGCTTTTTTTTCTCCTCGCACTGTAAGCGCGAGGAGAAAAAAACAACAATCACAGAGCTTTTGTTTTGATCATGTGATCAGCGTCATTGGCTGACAGCTGATCACATGGTAAGGGGCCAGGACCGGCCCCTTACTTGGATCGGTGATCACCCGAGTCTCAGTGACTCGGTGATCACAGCGCGCTCCACGCGCACCCTGTAGGGCGCGTGCACAGGGGAGGCCATCATATGACGGCCTCCTGGGAATTCAGGTCCGCGCTGTAGCCGTCATTCGGCTATAGCACGGATATCAAGTGGTTAAATGAGTATTTGGCATTCAAAGTGTGACAACACTGAAATCTGAAAATAGGCCTAGGCAGGAAGGGGGTGAAGGTGTCTGGGATTGAAGTGGTTAAATATTATTATTATTTCAGGTACTTATATAGCACTATCAATTTACACAGCGCTTTACATATACATTGTACATTCACATCAGTCTCTACCCTCAAGGAGCTTACAATCTAAGGTCCCTAACTCACATTCATACATACTAGGGACAATTTAGACAGTATCCAATTAACCTACCAGCATGTCTTTGGAGTGTGGGAGGAAACCGGAGTACCCGGAGGAAACCCACGCAGGCACAGGGAGAACATGCAAACTCCAGGCAGGTTGTGTCGTGGTTGGAATTTGAACCAGTGACCCTTTTTACTGCTAGGCAATAGTGCTAATCACTACACCACTGTGCCGCCCACAATATCAGTGCCCTGCTAGAATTGGCACACATTTGTGAGTGGGCAGGGTAGGGAAAGGATCCACACTTGTTAGGTACAGAGAGATAGCCTCAGCGAAAGGTTCCTGTTTGAGTAGAATTAGAGAGGTTAGGGCAGTGATGGCAAACCTTGGCACCCAGATGTTTTGAAACTACATTTCCCATGATGCTCATGCACTCTGCAGTGTAGTCGAGCATTATGGGAAATGTAGTTCCAAAACATCTGGGGTGCCAAGGTTCGCCATCACTGGGTTAGGGACACTGCTGAGTGCCTTATTCCTTAGCGGTCTCCAGAACTACTGGATAGGACCTGTACAGTTTCTTCAAGTGCTACTTGTATCACAACTCTGCCAGTCAGCCACCCTTCTTGCAGATGCCACCCAGGCTATGTAGGTTGTGCCTGTATGATACCTTGTGGTGCTGAAGATATCCCATTGTACTTCTACTACTATCAGCATTACTGCACGTGTCTCTTTCAGTGTGCCTGGAACTGTTACTTTAAGTGTTCTGCCGCAGTTGCTATAGCCATATTAGTAGTGCTAGTGATTGCAGTTTGCCGTTTACCGTGTTATCTGTTTTACCTGCAACTCATCAATACAATAACTGTCTAACCTTTTTCTGGACATTGCGTGCCATTTCTTCAACTTGGGTACCACCCATAAGTGGACAGGAAGTGAAGGAGAATCATTCCAGTGAGACATAAATTAAAAAAAAATACCTGATAGGGATTTTAATTTCCAAAGATGTCTATAATGTTAGGGATTCATTAAACATGTGAAAACCTTTAGGCTACCTTCACACTGGGGCAGGGGTGCGATAGCAGTAAAGTATCGCTAGTTTTAGCGGCGCTTTACCGTCATTTAAGCGGCGCTTTTCGGCCACTAGTGCGCCGCTTTTAACCCTCGCTAGTGGCCGAACAAAGGGTTAAGAGCGCCTGTGTTGCGGCTCTGCCTATTCATTTCAATAGGCAGGGCGTTTTGGGAGTGGTGTATACACCGCTCCCAAACCACCCCAAAGATGCTGCTTGCAGGACTTTTTTTGCCGCACCACCCCCCTCTCATGGGAGGCATGAGAGGCACTTTTTACTCCCTCCCCTTTGGAATGTATAGTCCGGCGCCCTGATATGTATATCAGGGGGCCAGACACATGGATCAGGGGGGCAGAGTCTGTGCGCCCTCTATGGATGGGCCGCCACTGGTCCTATCTCCCCCTTAGAACACACACAGCCAGGCACACAGCATTTTCTTCATTCTTCCACTGACTCAGAAAACAGTCTAGGGTTTTTCTGGGGTTTTTTTATTGATATGATGAACTGGGATGAAGAAAGGGAACATGAGATAACTTAGGACTCCCCCATTTCTAGTTGCACTGCATACACCATTGGCTGCATTATATAAGGCTGAATGTCCCACAGGATCTCTATGCTTCTGGTGAGCTGTACTCCTTCCAGAGTTAGAAGCTACACACAGTCACTCTTCTTCAGCATTGGGGTCTTATACTCACATACAGGATCATCGGTTGATATGCACCAGGGTCTTCCTAGTGAGGGAGGTGTACACTCACACTACAATAGGACAGCCGGTCTCTTTTCCACCAATGTCCGCCTGGCTCTCTCCAGTGAGCTTCCTCCAGACCCAACTGGATTCCCAGACAGAAAACGGCAAATAGGTTCCCCTGCCAAGCCTATCTGAGGCCTCAGTGTCTTCCTTATGGCTTCCTTGGGGAGGTGGGGCAAGAGCTTGACAGGAGTCTCCTCCTACAGGACTGGACCCAGGAACACTGCACTTGCTGCTCAGGCCCCAGACTATTTTTATGGGCTCTCTCATCGCCTTCTGGGCACACTTCCCCAGAGACTGGCTGGAGTCCCTTAAATATTCAGGCTGCCTACTCTGTTCTTCCTCCCACTATACTTCTGGAGTTCTCTAGAAGACATTTTAAGGTGTCTGTAGTTACTTTTAAGGTAGTTTCTGTCCCATTGCTAGAAAAAAGTAAAATTGAGTTTTCATTTCGCAAATATTAGAGTAAACACAGAGAGATTTCAGCAAAATTTTGCCATTTTGGCTAGGGGCTGTTGCACATGGTTGGATAAATTCAATCAATATAAACATCTTTCCCCCACCCAGAAAGCCCAGGTGCAGTATACAGCCTCCCAATCATGTCTCTGGGAGGCTGTATGTTTCATGTATTCTTCCCAGGCGGTGAAAGACAATGAAAGACGCTGGCTTTTACCTTGAAACGGCTCAGCTGCCCATGTGCAGGAGGCTTAAATAAAGAAAATAAAAGACCCTCCATATAAAGGGTAAAAAAACACATCCTCTAGTCTAAAGCAAAGCCTAATGAGTAAAATTAATAGTTTCCACTTTCCGGTGAAATTTTACCAAAGGATAAAAATGTTATGTTTTTCGCCAAATCAATTTTGGTGAATTCACTCTACTAATTTCTGTTAATGGCTTTAGAGTTTTTCCAGCTTCTAGCACCTGTACACCATATCATCCTTTAGCTGCTATGGCTGTTTCATCAAAGTTTATCCCTCCAAATTTCCATCTATCAGAGGACACAGAGGTGTGTAGTATAATAAACTATACAGACATAAATATATAACCCCTACGCGCTCCCACATACTGCTAGCAAGCCCACTGGAATCGTACATCTCTGCCTGCTTGTAAAGGCACAAATAATGGATGTAATGTGGTAATTAACTGTGTATTATGCTAATAGTACAACAAATTGTCCTCTTTCACAACAGATTTATTTCTGTAAAAAATAAATGAATCAAATGGCGCCCTTTTCAACATTTCATAATGAGTCAGACATTTCTTAACAGACCAAATGTCTTTAATAAAACATTTAACTGGCACTAATAGAAATGTCCTTTACAATATAAATGTGTCCTTTATGTGACTTTACTGACCTGTTCCGTCGGCTTTTTACTTCCCTATAACGGTGTGCCTCTTTTCTGGCGCGGTTCCATGTTCATATTCTCCGTGTCGTGTTTGCTCGGGAAGAATAAGCCCACGGTTCTTGTACTACTGTGGGAGGGAGCTTGCCTTTGCTCTTAAATGACAGGTTGTGTGCAGTCTGAGTGTTCTATAAGTGTTTAGTCATGTGCAATGTTATAATGGCTTTTTGTTAAAGTAGAACTCCAGTCAAAAATAAAAAAGATAAAAATGAATAGCCCATTAAAAGAAAAACATTACCAAACCAGCTTTTGCTGCAATATTCAACTTCAATACAGAGCTCTCGCCTGCAGTACTTTGGTTCAACAGCTAGATGTCTCCAATCTAATGGCCAGCATGATTCAACCCACTTCCTCTGAGCCCAAGTCATCCTAGACCCACCCCAGCCTTTGACTGGACAGGAGAAGCAGCACAGTAATGAGCTCATATCTGTCACTCTGCTTTCTCCTGCTTTCGGCATGCTTTTTATGAGCACATGAACTGATTAGCTTCTTGTGCTGTTATTTCCTTTAATACTCACTCCAGCTCTGCTTTACAGGGACTGCAGGAGGGTGATGCCAGGTTAACATACACATATACTGCTTGCATTTAAAAAGTACATTTAATGATTTATTAAATTAAAACAGCCAATTCCATTTAAAATAAAAATGAAAGGCAAAACATTTGTGTGTGTGTGTGTGTATATATACACACACACACACACACACACACACACACACACACACACACACACACACACACACACACACAGTGCTCAGCATAAATGAGTACACTCCTTTTAAGGCCTCATGCACACTGGACGTTTTTTTGATGTTTTTACAGCAGCTGTTTTTGGCTGCAGACATTTTTTTTCTACAGTCATTAAACTCTCCATCATGTTATCCTATGTGTCCATGCACACATAGGCTGTTATCAGCAGTTTTGGGCAGTAGCGTTTTTGAGCAGTAAAAAAACCCAAATGTAGTGGATTCTGAGAGACGTTTTTCAGCTGTAAAAACACTCTAACGCTGATAAACACTGATAAACGTCGATAAACGCTCAAAAACATCGGTCACCAGCATGTTTTAACGTTTTTGATCCATTGAAAAAAAAAAAAAAATATATATATATATATTTAAAAAAAAAATGCTAAAAAACGCAACAAAACACTAATTAATGCTAAAAAACACTATTGCAAAAATGTTGAAAAAAGTTGAAAAACTCACTGCAAAGCTACTGGCATTTTTATAACGTTATTTTAACATCCAGTGTGCATGAGGCCTGAAAAGTAAGATTTTAATCAATATCTCAATGAACAATTTGTTTTTTGGGCACTTTGATGGTCTGTTTAATCATTCTGACCTTCCCACAATTTCAGTCCTGTTGTTGTAGATCTCTCTTTTCTGCTTGCATGTTTACCTTTTTGTGAGATCATGTGAATTTTCTACAGCTCAGGGTGGATTATAGGCGCTATTCAGGCGTTTTTACAGCGTTTTCAATTCATTTCAATGTAGGGGGGCGTTTTTTTGAAGCGCTTTTTTCAACGCCTAAAAGCTGCTCCAAAGATGCTGCTTGCAGGACTTTTCTCAACGCCCGCCAGCGCAACGCCTCAGTGTGAAAGGGTCCATTGAGATGCATGGGGAGAGTTTTATGAGCGTTTCATGAGCGTTTTAATAGTGTTATTTTTAACGCTAAAACGCTGCAAAAACGCCTTCGTGTGAAAGGGGTCTAAGGTTAATAACATAAATAATATTAACATAAATAATATTAATAATATAACTTTGTTTATAAAATCTTCAGTTTTACTCAAATTAGTTGATGCAAAAATGAATACAACTCACAACAAAAACTACTACATTTAGTATTTTGTATGACCTCTTTGATTTCTAAGGACAGCACCAAGACTTCTAGGCATGGAATGAACACATTGGCGACATATTGTAGCATCTAACTTTGCTCAACTTGCCTCTTCTGAATTCCCCATAGGTGTTCCCTGATTGGGTTCAGATCAGGAGACATACTTGGCCACTGAATCACTTTCACCCTGTTCTTCTTCAGAAATGTAACATTGGCCTTAGATGTGTGTTTTGGATCATTGTCATGTTGGAAAAGTGCATGACGACCATCTTCTCTTTCAATATAGAGCAGCACATTTGTGAATTCATGATACCTTCAATGAAATGCAGCTCCCCGACATCAGCAGCACTCATGCAGCCCCACAGAAGGACACTGCCACCACCACCTTTTCCTGTAGGCATCATGCATTTTTCCTTGTACTCCTCACCTTTGTGACACCATACCGTTTTGAAGTCATCAGTTCCACAAACATTTATCTTGGTCTCCTCATTCCAGAGTACAGAGTCCCAGTATTCTTCTTTTTCAGCATAGGCCCTGGCAAATTCTAGGCAGGCTTTTTTTTGTATGGGCTTTGCGAAAGGCTTTCTTCGTGGACGACACCCGTGCATACCATTCCTCTGCAGTGTACGCCGTATTGTGTCACAGGAAACAATCACCCCAGTTTGGCTTTCTACTTCTTTAGCTAACTGCAGTGAACTTGCATGGCAAATTTCTTTAAACCTTTTCATCAGACGATACTCATGCCGAGGTGGTAACTTCCGTGGATGACCTGGACGTCTCTGTGAGATGGTTACAGTTCCATCTTTGTTACATTGTATCACTTTTGCTACAGTATTCTGACTGATAAGCTTTGCTGATCTTCTTGTAGCCCTCACCTTTCCTGCGTAAAGAAATTATTTTCTTTCTCAGACCTTGTGACATTTCTCTTCCATGTGGTGCCATTGATGACAGCATTTATGCTGAGTACTGTATATACAGTTGTGCTCATAAGTTTACATACCCTGGCAGAATTTATGATTTCTTGACCTTTTTTCAGAGAATATGAATAACACACAAACTTTTCTTTCACTCATGGTTAGTGTTTGGCCAAAGCCATTTATAATCAATCAACTGTGTTTACTCTTTTTAAATCATAATGACAACACAAACTACCCAAATGAACCTGATCAAAAGTTTACATACCCTGGAGATTTTGGCCCGATAACAAGCACACAAGTTGACACAAAGGGGTTTGAATGGCTATTAAAGGTAACCATCCTCACCTGTGATCTGTTTGCTTGTAATTAGTGTGTGTGTATAAAAGGTCAATGAGTTTCTGGATGCCTGACAGACCCTTGCATCTTTCATCCAGTGCTACAGTGACGTTTCTGGATTCTAAATCATGGGGAAAGCAGAAGAATTTTCAAAGGATCTGTGGGAAAAGGTAGTTGAACTGTATAAAACAGGGATATAAAAAGATATCCAAGGAATTGAGAATGCCAATCAGCAGTGTTCAAATTCTAATCAAGAAGTGGAAAATGAGGGGTTCTGTTGAAACCAAACCACGGTCAGGAAGAACAACTAAAATTTCAGCCACAACTGCCAGGAAAATTGTTTGGGATGCAAAGAAAACCCCACAAATAACTTCAGGTGAAATACAGGACTCTCTGAAAACATGTGGTGTGGCTGTTTCAAGATGCAAAATAAGGAGTCACTTGAAGAAAGATGGGCTGCATGGTCGAGTTGCCAGAAGAAAGCCATTACTATGCAACGCCACAAAGTATCCCCTTACAATATGCCAAACAGCACAGAGACAAGCCTCAAACCTTCTGGCACAAAGTCATTTGGAGTGATAAGACCAAAATTGGGCTTTTTGGCTACAACCTTTGACAGCTCTATCCAAAATCAAATGAAAGTTTTAGGTTGCAGTTAGACTTGATTGACCAATTGCACATGTGGCAATCTGTCTCAGTGCATTGCAGGGATGTTTTCGCATTTGTAGCTTACCAGCTTACTGGGCAATGTGGCAGTGCCTAGCTAACCAGCAACTCACATGTTTATTGCAGGGGGCGGCACAGCCAGGCTGGATCTGCTCTGTTACTGGCTACAGCATACCTCCCAACTGTCCCTGATTTCGAGGGACAGTCCCTGATTTTGAGGGACTGTCCCTGAATTTGAGTCTCTCTGTCCCTCTTTTCTCCTCTTTTGTCCCTCATTTTGGTCTGATCTGTATAGTTGTATATAAAATGCAATTTTTATCTTTCAAAAAGTGTTTCCCAGTGCTAAACCTTTCATCCAATTTCTATATTGTTAAATTTGTACATTTCAAAAACCAGTATAAAGGAATAGTAGTGGTAAAAAGAGAACTTGTGGGTTTAACTCATTTTTTTTTACACTTATTTTTTATAATTCTCCTTCAAGGGGGCATGACAGGGGGTGTGTCCTATACCTACATACTTTTGCTAATAGGTGTCCCTCATTCCCATTTCAGAAAGTTGGGATGTATGGCTACAGCATGCTTTTGTGAGCATGTCCCGGCCAATGATTTTGGTCGTGGACCTTCTGATTGGCTGTAGCCATCACAGAACAGAGTCCTGTGTGTTACAAACACACAGGACTCTGTATACAGAGCAGCGATTTGGCTGTTTCTTCTCCCTGCAAACAGCCAGATCTGCAAATAAAAGCAGCACACATTACACTTGTTAGGCACACAGTTAACCCCTTGATTGCCCCTAGATGTTAACCCCTTCTCAGCCAGTGTCATTAGTAGCATGTCAGTGTACAGTATTATATCTGATCATTGTATTAGTGTCACTAGTGACGTCAGTGTCAGATAGTGTACTTCCCAGGGAGGGTCTGTAAGTGCCAGATTGCCCGCCACACTATAACAGTCATACTATAAGTCGCTGATGGGACTGCGGGACTGTGATAGTGTATGTGCAACCTGGCGCTAACAGACCCTCGCTGGGAGGTTATCCATAGTTTGTAGATGCTATAAATTTCATGCAAATCAGTTATTATACACTTATTGGGATTTTTTTTAACCAAAGACATGTAGTAGAGTACATATTGGCCTAAATTTATGAAGAAATTTGATTTTTTTTAATTGGATATGTTTTAAAACAGAAAGTAGAAAATATAATTTTTTTCCAACTTTTTTTATCTTTTCTGTTTACATAAAAAAAAAAAAAAAAACAGTGGTGATCAAATACCACCAAAGTGTTGCATGACCGAGCAATTGCCAGTTAAAGTAACACAGTGCTGAATAGCAAAACCATGCCCTGGTCACAAAGGGGGTAAAACCTTCCAGAGGTCAAATGGTTAAACATTTTCCCTATGGCGAAGAGCTCTGTGACTTCTCATCAGTAGTGATTAGGGATGAGCCGAACACCCCCCTGTTCGGTTCGCACCAGAACATGCGAACAGGAAAAAAGTTCGCTCGAACACGCGAACACCGTTAAAGTCTATGGGACACGAACATGAATAATCAAAAGTGCTAATTTTAAAGGCTTATATGCAAGTTATTGTCATAAAAAGTGTTTGGGGACCTGGGTCCTGCCCCAGGGGACATGGATCAATGCAAAAAAAAGTTTTAAAAACGGCCGTTTTTTCAGGAGCAGTGATTTTAATAATGCTTAAAGTCAAACAATAAAAGTGTAATATCCATTTAAATTTCGTACCTGGGGAGTGTCTATAGTATGCCTGTAAAGGGGCGCATGTTTCCCGTGTTTAGAACAGCCTGACAGCAAAATGACATTTGGAAGGAAAAAACTCATTTAAAACTACCCGCGGCTATTGCATTGCCGTCAATACACATAGAAGTTCATTGATAAAAACGGCATGGGAATTCCCCACAGGGAAACCCCGAACCAAAATTAAAAAAAAAAAAAATGAAGTGGGAGTCCCCCTAAATTCCATACCAGCCCCTTCAGGTCTGGTATGGATATTAAGGGGAACCCCGGCCAAAATTAAAAAAAAAAAATGACGTGGGGTTCCCCCTAAATTCCATACCAGACCCTTCAGGTCTGGTATGGATTTTAAGGGGAACCCCGCGCCAAAAAAAAAAAAAAAAAAAACGGCGTGGGGTTCCCCCAAAAAGCCATACCAGACCCTTATCCGAGCACGCAACCTGGCAGGCCGCAGGAAAAGAGGGGGGGGCGAGAATGCGGCCCCCCCCTCCTGAACCGTACCAGGCCACATGCCCTCAACATTGGGAGGGTGCTTTGGGGTAGCCCCCCAAAACACCTTGTCCCCATGTTGATGAGGACAAGGGCCTCATCCCCACAACCGTGGCCGGTGGTTGTGGGGGTCTGCGGGCGGGGGGCTTATCGGAATCTGGAAGCCCCCTTTAACAAGGGGACCCCCAGATCCCGGCCCCCCCCCTGTGTGAAATGTTAAGGGGGTACTTACCCCTACCATTTCACTAAAAAAGTGTCAAAATAGTTAAAAATGACAAGAGACAGTTTTTGACAATTCCTTTATTTAAATGCTTCTTCTTTCTTCCTTCATCTTCTTCTTCTTCTGGTTCTTCTGGCTCTTCTGGTTCTTCCTCTGGCGTTCTCGTCCAGCATCTCCTCCGCGGCGTCTTCTATCTTCTTCTCCTCGGGCCGCTCCGCACCCATGGCATTGGGGGGGAGGCTCCCGCTCTTCTCTTCATCTTCTTCTTCATCCTCTTCTCTTCTTCCTTCTTCTCTTCTTCTCTGTTTCTCTTCTTAATTTTCTTCTCCGGGCCGCTCGTCACAGGGAAGTCCCGTCAAGTCACTGTGCGTCAGAGGGGGGCGGGGTCACCGGGTGGCCCCGCCCCCCATTATTTAAGAACCGTCAGATGAGGAGACGCCATCACACAACGGGAGCCTCCCTCCATGCATGGATGCGGAGCGGCCCGGAGAAGAAAATTAAGAAGAGAAACAGAGAAGAAGAGAAGAAGGAAGGAGAGAAGAGGATGAAGAAGAAGATGAAGAGAAGAGCGGGAGCCTCCCCCCCAATGCCATGGGTGCGGAGCGGCCCGAGGAGAAGAAGATAGAAGACGCCGCGGAGGAGATGCTGGACGAGAACGCCGGAGGAAGAACCAGAAGAGCCAGAAGAACCAGAAGAAGAAGAAGATGAAGGAAGAAAGAAGAAGCATTTAAATAAAGGAATTGTCAAAAACTGTCTCTTGTCATTTTTAACTATTTTGACACTTTTTTAGTGAAATGGTAGGGGTAAGTACCCCCTTACCATTTCACACAGGGGGGGGCCGGGATCTGGGGGTCCCCTTGTTAAAGGGGGCTTCCAGATTCCGATAAGCCCCCCGCCCGCAGACCCCCACAACCACCGGCCATGGTTGTGGGGATGAGGCCCTTGTCCTCATCAACATGGGGACAAGATGTTTTGGGGGGCTACCCCAAAGCACCCTCCCAATGTTGAGGGCATGTGGCCTGGTACGGTTCAGGAGGGGGGGGGGCGCACTCTCGTCCCCCCCTCTTTTCCTGCGGCCTGCCAGGTTGCGTGCTTTTTTTTTTTTTTTGGCGCGGGGTTCCCCTTAAAATCCATACCAGACCTGAAGGGTCTGGTATGGAATTTAGGGGGAACCCCACGTCATTTTTTTTTTTAAATTTTGGCCGGGGTTCCCCTTAATATCCATACCAGACCTGAAGGGCCTGGTATGGAATTTAGGGGGACTCCCACTTCATTTTTTTTTTTTTTAATTTTGGTTCGGGGTTTCCCTGTGGGGAATTCCCATGCCGTTTTTATCAATGAACTTCTATGTGTATTGACGGCAATGCAATAGCCGCGGGTAGTTTTAAATGAGTTTTTTCCTTCCAAATGTCATTTTGCTGTCAGGCTGTTCTAAACACGGGAAACATGCGCCCCTTTACAGGCATACTATAGACACCCCCCAGGTACGAAATTTAAAGGGATATTACACTTTTATTGTTTGATTTTAAGCATTATTAAAATCACTGCTCCTTAAAAAACGGCCGTTTTTAAAACTTTTTTTTGCATTGATCCATGTCCCCTGGGGCAGGACCCAGGTCCCCAAACACTTTTTATGACAATAACTTGCATATAAGCCTTTAAAATTAGCACTTTTGATTTCTCCCATAGACTTTTAAAGGGTGTTCCGCGGCATTCGAATTTGCCGCGAACACCCCAAATTGTTCGGTGTTCGGCGAACTTGCGAACAGCCAATGTTCGAGTCGAACATGAGTTCGACTCGAACTCGAAGCTCATCCCTAGTAGTGATGAGCTGAATGTACCTTGGTTCAATTTAAGCAGGGTTTAGCTAACATGACCAAAGTTCAGGTGCCAAGTTTGAACCCCACTGAAGTCATTTTAAAAACAGTTCTGGGCATTTTCTGGGACAATAGGCAAGGGATTGTCAAACAATTGACTTGGAGGGCTGGGAACTGCCCTGAGGGACATGTACCGAAGCAAAAAAAAAAAAGAAATTGTTAAAAAATTCAGTTTGGTTGGGAGCAGTGATTTTAGTAATGCTTAAAGTGAGACATTAAAATTGCAAAACTTAACCAGTTGCCGACCGCCGCACACAGATGTACGTCGACAGGGCGGCACGGGCAGGCAAAAGGGCTTACCTGTACGTCACTGCCTGCCCGCGGGTGGGGGGTCCGATCGGACCCCCCCCGGTGCCTGCGGCGGTCGGCAAATCTTCCCCGGCGATCGGTGGTGAGGGGGAGGCCATCCATTCGTGGCCCCCCCCTCGCGATCGCTCCCAGCCAATGGGATCATTTCCCTGCCTCTGTATTGTACACAGAGGCAGAGGAAATGATGTCATCTCTCCTCAGCTCGGTATTTTCCGTTCCGGGCCGAGGAGAGAAGACATGTGAGTGAGTGCACAACACACACACAACACAGTAGAACATGCCAGGCATACAAAACACCCCGATCCCCCCCCCGATCACCCCCCGATCCCCCCCAATCACCCCCCCCTGTCACAAACTGACACCAAGCAGGTTTTTTTTTTTTTTTTCCTGATTACTGCATAGTGTCAGTTTGTGACAGTTACAGTGTTGGGACAGTTAGTATTACCCCACTTTAGGTCTAGGGTACCCCACTAACCCCCCCTAATAAAGTTTTAACCCCTTGATCACCCCCCGTCACCAGTGTCACTAAGCGATCATTTTTCTGATCGCTGTATTAGTGTCGCTGGTGACGCTAGTTAGGGACGTAAATATTTAGGTTCGCCGTCAGCGTTTTATAGCGACAGGGACCCCCATATACTACCTAATAAATGTTTTAACCCCTTGATTGCCCCCTAGTTAACCCTTTCACCACTGATCACCATATAACTGTTACGGGTGACGCTGGTTAGTTTGTTTATTTTTTTATAGTGTCAGGGCACCCGCCGTTTATTACCGAATAAAGGTTTAGCCCCCTGATCGCCCGGCGGTGATATGCGTCGCCCCAGGCAGCGTCAGATTAGCGCCAGTACCGCTAACACCCACGCACGCATCATACGCCTCCCTTAGTGGTATAGTATCTGTACGGATCAATATCTGATCCAATCAGATCTATACTAGCGTCCCCAGCAGTTTAGGGTTCCCAAAAACGCAGTGTTAGCGGGATCAGCCCAGATACCTGCTAGCACCTGCGTTTTGCCCCTCCGCCCGGCCCAGCCCAGCCCACCCAAGTGCAGTATCGATCGATCACTGTCACTTACAGAACACTAAACGCATAACTGCAGCGTTCGCAGAGTCAGGCCTGATCCCTGCGATCGCTAACAGTTTTTTTGGTAGCGTTTTGGTGAACTGGCAAGCACCAGCGGCCTAGTACACCCCGGTCGTAGTCAAACCAGCACAGCAGTAACACTTGGTGACGTGGCGAGTCCCATAAGTGCAGTTCAAGCTGGTGAGGTGGCAAGCACAAGTAGTGTCCCGCTGCCACCAAAAAGACAAACACAGGCCCGTCGTACCCATAGTGCCCTTCCTGCTGCATTCGCCAATCCTAATTGGGAACCCACCGCTTCTGCAGTGCCCGTACTTCCCCCATTCACATCCCCAACCAAATGCAGTCGGCTGCATGAGAGGCATTTTCTTTATGTCCTCCCGAGTACCCCTACCCAACGAACCCCCCCAAAAAAGATGTTGTGTCTGCAGCAAGCGCGAATATAGGCGTGACACCCGCTATTATTGTCCCTCCTGTCCTGACAATCCTGGTCTTTGCATTGGTGAATGTTTTGAACGCTACCATTCACTAGTTGAGTATTAGCGTAGGGTACAGCATTGCACAGACTAGGCGCACTTTCACAGGGTCTCCCAAGATGCCATCGCATTTTGAGAGACCCGAACCTGGAACCGGTTACAGTTATAAAAGTTACAGTTACAAAAAAAAGTGTAAAAAAAAAAAACACATACAAAAATATAAAATAAAAAAAAATAGTTGTCGTTTTATTGTTCTCTCTCTCTCTATTCTCTCTATTGTTCTGCTCTTTTTTACTGTATTCTATTCTGCAAGGTTTTATTGTTGTTATGTTTTATCATGTTTGCTTTTCAGGTATGCAATTTTTTATACTTTACCGTTTACTGTGCTTTATTGTTAACCATTTTTTTGTCTTCAGGTACGCCATTCACGACTTTGAGTGGTTATACCAGAATGATGCCTGCAGGTTTAGGTATCATCTTGGTATCATTCTTTTCAGCCAGCGGTCGGCTTTCATGTAAAAGCAATCCTAGCAGCTAATTAGCCTCTAGACTGCTTTTACAAGCCGTGGGAGGGAATGCCCCCCCCCCCAACGTCTTCCGTGTTTTTCTCTGGCTCTCCTGTCTCAACAGGGAACCTGAAAATGCAGCCGGTGATTCAGCCAGCTGACCATAGAGCTGATCAGAGACCAGAGTGGCTCCAAACATCTCTATGGCCTAAGAAACCGGAAGCTACGAGCATTTTATGACTTAGATTTCGCCGGATGTAAACAGCGCCATTGGGAAATTGGGAAAGCATTTTATCACACCGATCTTGGTGTGGTCTGATGCTTTGAGGGCAGAGGAGAAATCTAGGGTCTAATAGACCCCAATTTTTTCAAAAAAGAGTACCTGTCACTACCTATTGCTATGATAGGGGATATCTACATTCCCTGAGATAACAATAAAAATGATTAAAAAAAAAAAAATGAAAGGAACAGTTTAAAAATAAGATAAAAAAAAATAAGAATAATAAAGAAAAAAAAAAAAAGCACCCCTGTCCCCCCTGCTCTCGCGCTAAGGCGAACGCAAGCGTCGGTCTGGCGTCAAATGTAAACAGCAATTGCACCATGCATGTGAGGTATCACCGCGAAGGTCAGATCGAGGGCAGTAATTTTAGCAGTAGACCTCCTCTGTAAATCTAAAGTGGTAACCTGTAAAGGCTTTTAAAGGCTTTTAAAAATGTATTTAGTTTGTCGCCACTGCACGTTTGTGCGCAATTTTAAAGCATGTCATGTTTGGTATCCATGTACTCGGCCTAAGATCATCTTTTTTACTTCATCAAACATTTGGGCAATATAGTGTGTTTTAGTGCATTAAAATTTAAAAAAGTGTGTTTTTTCCCCAAAAAATGCGTTTGAAAAATCGCTGCGCAAATACTGTGTGAAAAAAAAAAATGAAACACCCACCATTTTAATCTGTAGGGCATTTGCTTTAAAAAAATATATAATGTTTGGGGGTTCAAAGTAATTTTCTTGCAAAAAAAAAATATTTTTTTATGTAATCAAAAAGTGTCAGAAAGGGCTTTGTCTTCAAGTGGTTAGAAGAGTGGGTGATGTGTGACATAAGCTTCTAAATGTTGTGCATAAAATGCCAGGACAGTTCAAAACCCCTCCAAATGACCCCATTTTGGAAAGTAGACACCCCAAGCTATTTGCTGAGAGGCATGTCGAGTCCATGGAATATTTTATATTGTGACACAAGTTGCGGGAAAGAGACAATTTTTTATTTTTTTTATTTTTTTTTGCGCAAAGTTGTCACTAAATGATATATTGCTCAAACATGCCATGGGAATATGTGAAATTACACCCCAAAATACATTCTGTTGCTTCTCCTGAGTACGGGGATACCACATGTGTGAGACTTTTTGGGAGCCTAGCCGCGTACGGGACCCCGAAAACCAAGCACCGCCTTCAGGCTTTCTAAGGCCGTAAATTTTTGATTTCACTCTTCACTGCCTATCACATTTTCCGAGGCCATGGAATGCCCAGGTGGCAAACCCCCCCCCCCCAAATGACCCCATTTTGGAAAGTAAACACCCCAAGCTATTTGCTGAGAGGTACGGTGAGTATTTTGCAGACCTCACTTTTTGTCACAAAGTTTTGAAAATGGAAAAAAGAAAAAAAAATTTTTTTTTTCTCGTCTTTCTTTATTTTCAAAAACAAATGAGAGCTGCAAAATACTCACCATGCCTCTCAGCAAATAGCTTGGGGTGTCCACTTTCCAAAATGGGGTCATTTGGGGGAGTTTTATGCCATCTGGGCATTTTATGGCCTTCAAAACTGTGATAGGTAGTAAGGAGTAAAATCAAAAATGTACGCCCTTAGAAATCCAGAAGGCAGTGATTGGTTTTCGCGGCCCCGTACGCGGCTAGGCTCCCAAAAAGTCCCACACATGTGGTATCCCCATACTCAGGAGAAGCAGCTAAATGTATTTTGGGGTGCAATTCCACATATGCCCATGGCCTGTGTGAGCAATATATCATTTAGTGACAACTTTTTGTAATATTTTTTTTTTTTTTTTAGTCATTATTCAATCACTTGGGACAAAAAAAATGAATATTCAATGGGCTCAACATGCCTCTCAGCAATTTCCTTGGGGTGTCTACTTTCCAAAATGGGGTCATTTGGGGGGGTTTTGTACTGCCCTGCCATTTTAGCACCTCAAGAAACGACATAGGCAGTCATAAATTAAAGGCTGTGTAAATTCCAGAAAATGTACCCTAGTTTGTAGGCGCTATAACTTTTGCGCAAACCAATAAATATACACTTATTGACATTTTTTTTACCAAAGACATGTGGCCGAATACATTTTGGCCTAAATGTATGACTAAAATTGAGTTTATTGGATTTTTTTTAGAACAAAAAGTAGAAAATATCATTTTTTTTCAAAATTTTCGGTCTTTTTCCGTGTATAGCGCAAAAAATAAAAACGGCAGAGGTGATCAAATACCATCAAAAGAAAGCTCTATTTGTGGGAAGAAAAGGACGCAAATTTCGTTTGGGTACAGCATTGCATGACCGCGCAATTAGCAGTTAAAGCGACGCAGTGCCAAATTGTAAAAAGTGCTCTGGTCAGGAAGGGGGTAAATCCTTCCGGGGCTGAAGTGGTTAATGAAATGACATGCCTGGGGGATGCCTTGATTCTGCCAATGAAGTGTGAAAGGTATACATGGAACAGCAAAACTAATATTACAAAAGAAAAATTTGGCGAAATGGCAACTCTGGCCATACACTATACGAAAAATAGTTCTAACCCATTTTCAAAAAACGAACACTCGGCCGTGAGAGCAAACGATAGTGCCATCATGTAATGACCGATAAATCGTTCAATGGACATAAATAAATTAATTTATTGTTCGTTTTTTTTCACATATGCCTAGTACAAAGTGCAAACAATTTGGCCGGGAAACACATTAACCTTTCAATTTATCGTTCGTTCAGCAGAAAATTTCCAAACTTGTCCTTCGTTTTTTTGGCTCAAAAACGTCCCAAGCGATTACCGATTTGTGCCTATTAACTGTCCGAAAAACAAACAAAATGTCCAAATGACCGAATTTCGGATGATTTTTCATATAGTGTATGGCCAGCATAAGGCTGGCCAGGCATGAATTTTTGTTCGAATTTCGCACCATTGGTGGGCCACAGCAATGGCTGATTGACATGCAGCCATCGAATTTGAATGATTGGGCATGTTGGAAATTTTTTTAAAAACTATTTTCTAATCAATAACTGGAGAATCGTGTGAGAAATATAACCGAAAAAGCGCAAGAAAAGAAAATTCCCAGAAAGAAAAGAAGATTCCCTATGTGACGGGAGGGCCCGTGGAACCAAGAATCCCTTGGAAAGGTTGGGAAACCCATGTTTCAGCTCCCCATGCACCTCTCATGTCTAAGTCACCCTGTGCCATCCTGGCACAGGGGGACTGAGAAAATATATCTTGGATTACTTAAAATGGGACACAATATCTCCCAGGATATATGTAAAGACTATTCTTGTTTGATTCTGAACTCAACATTTTAGTTGAGAGAGCTGATCACATTGGCCTCTGTACAATGTAGGAGACAGGCCGACTCCTGCTGGAGCTCCTGCTATTGTATGAAGGTGTCCTGTGTTTTACTTATGATAATGTATAATCTACTGTGTGAAGCTCGGTGACAACAAGTCTGACCTGTAGTTTAAATCCTGATTAATCATAACAATGCCCAGGAGGGCACGGAGTCACATTGGCTCCTTTAAGGGATTAGTTAATTAGCTCATGATAATTTATGTTTCTGGTTACAGTTGTATTGTTAGAGTAATATGAGCAGGCTGTAGGAACCTCCTCCTTAACTGTATTTAAGACTTGTATTTTGGTTCTAATAAACAGTCCATGTTCAGCAACTAAACAAGTATCGTCTTTACTCGGCCACGAAAATTCTTTTCTGTAGCAACACAAGGTGAAATTGAAGGCTTGGTTGTTGAATTTTGAAATCAATGGTGGCCCCATCAGATCACAAAAGGCACTAAATTTCAGATTTTTGAAAGAGGATTAGTTTGGAATTCGACCCATGTATGGCTTGCATAACTGTTTTGTTCTGTTTGTAAACAAATGGTCAGGGATTCTATTCATCTCTATCAGACCTTTACACTAGATGAGGGTCTGCTATACAGTATCTCACAAAAGTGAGTACACCCCTCACATTTTTAAAAATATTTTATTATATCTTTTCAAGTGACAACACTGAAGAAATTACACTTTGCTACAATGTAAATTAGTGCGTGTACAGCTTGTATAACAGTGTACATTTGCTGTCCCCTCAAAATAACTCAACACACAGCCATTAATGTCTAAACTGCTGGCAACAAAAGTGAGTACACCCCTAAGTGAAAATGACCAAATTGGGCCCAATTAGCCATTTTCCCTCCCCGGTGTCATATGACTCGTTAGTGTTACAAGTTCTCAGGTGTGAATGGGGAGCAGGTGTGTTAAATTTGGTGTTATCGCTCTCACTCTCTCATACTGCTCACTGGAAGTTCAACATGGCACCTCATGGCAAAGAACTCTCTGAGGATCTGAAAAAAAAGAATTGTTGCTCTACATAAATATGGCCTTGGTTATAAGAAGATTGCAGAGAGCCTGAAACTGAGCTACAGCATGGTGGCCGAGACCATACAGTGGTTTAACAGGACAGGTTCCACTCAGAACAGGCCTTGCCATGGTCAACCAAAGAGGTTGAGTGCACGTGCTCAGCATCATATCCAGAGGTTGTCTTTGGGAAATAGACGTATGAGTGTTGCCAGCGTTGCTGCAGAGGTTGAAGGGGTGGGGGGTCAGCCTGTCAGTGCTCAGACCATACGCCGCACACTACATCAAGTTGGTCTGCATGGCTGTCGTCCCAGAAGGAAGCCTCTTATACAGGTGTTGCACAAGAAAGCCTGAAAACAGTTTGCTGAAGACAAACAGACTAAGGACATGGATTTCTGGAACCATGTCCTGTCGTCTGATATGACCACGATAAATTTATTTGGTTCAGATGGTGTCAAGCGTGCATAGTGGCAACCAGGTGAGGAGTACAAAGACAAGTGTGTCTTGCCTAAAGTCAAGCAGGGTGGTGCCAACATGTACTGTGACATACTGAAGCAGAGCATGATCCCTTTCTTCAGAGACTGGGCCACAGGGCAGTATTCCAACATGATAACGAGCCACAACACACCTCCAAGACAACCACTGCCTTGCTAAAGAAGTGAAGGATAAAGGCGATAAACTGGCCAAGCATGGCTCCAGACCTAAACCCTATTAAGCATCTGTGGGCTATCCTCAATTGGAAGGTGGAGGAGCGCAAGGTCTCTAACATCCACCAGCTCCGTGATGTCCTCATGGAGGAGTGGAAGAGGACTCCAGTGGCAACCTGTGAAGCTCTGGTGAACTCCATGCCCAAGAGGGTTAAGGCAGTGCTGCAAAATAATGGTGGCCACACAAAATATTGACACTTTCAGCCCAATCTGGACATTTTCACTCAGGGGTGTACTCAGTTTTGTTGCCAGCGGTTTAGACATTAATGGCTGTGTGTTGAGTTGTTTTGAGGGGACAGCAAATTTACACTGTTATACAAGCTGATCACTCTCCACTTTACATTGTAGAAAGGTATCATTCCTTCAGTGTTGTCACATGAAAAGATAATAATAATAATCTTATTTACAAAAATGTGTGTACTCACTTTTGTGAGATACTGTGTATATATGTATATATGTGTGTATATATATATATATATATATATATATGTGTGTGTGTGTATATATATATATATATATGTGTGTGTGTGTGTATATATATATATATATATATATATATATATAAAAGAATATATATAATAAAGAAATAAAATGTGTGTGTGTGTGTATATATATATATATATATATATTTATAAATTTTATTTCTTTAACATTCTCATTATTTCCCATAAGAATTTTCTTCCTAAAGGGTCCAGTTTACCCGTTTAAATTCTACAGCTGTCAGTTCAGAACTTGTCCTTGAGGTCTGTTCTCTACCATCAGTTTTAAACTTTGCAAGACACTAATTCACTCTTTGAGAAGTCATTTAATTTTTAAATAATCGTCAGATTCCTTAATTCAAAAATGTAAAAATGTGCAGCACCGAGATTCATGACATTCTTGAAGGTTAATAATTATGGTCAATGTATTATAACTGAATTAAACTTGATTACTGGAATGATGCATCAACATAATAACTGTTTTAAGCGTATCCAAACACAAGGACAAAAATGTAATGTATTGTAGCTTACCAGTCTTTGAATGTTGTGACAACATTTGTATTATTTTTTCCAGGCTTTCTCCTACCTGCTGGTTCTGCAATCTCTGTCCTTTATGCAATGTATCTGTGGATGAGCAGTTTGGTCATTCAAAGACAGGAAGTGTGTTATGGAATACAGAACATCTCAATCTCTCCTTACCTTCATAAAATGGGGCGATGTTCAGTTGTCCACGAAAGCATTCCTGACCCATTGAGGAATGGACTCCACTTGACCTCTGAAGATATGCTTTGTTATCTGCCTCCACCGGCTTGCCTTCTTCCCATAGTGCTTCCTGGGGCCTTCTCTTCTCCAGGTAAGTGACACCAACACTCAGCCATCCACATGATATAAAAGAAGACATGATTCATCAGACTAGGCCACCTTCTTTTTTCCTGCTCCATGGTCCAGTTCTGATGCTCACATGCCCATTTTAGGTGCTTTTATCTGTGAACACAGTTCAGCATGGGCATCCTAAAAAAAAAAAGAAATTCCCAGCTCAACTTACTGACTAGCCTGCTAACCAACCAAATTGTCCTTTCTAACAGTATGCGTTAAAAACAGGGGTTTCGTTTGCACACATTTGCAAACACATGCGTAAGCTACAGAGTCCCGTCAAGGCACCCCAGTATTTTCTGTAGTCCTAACTCTAAATTTTGAGAGCCTCCACGGTGGAAGCACATGCATTATAATGGATACGCAGAGGGCAGGTGAGCCTGGAGGGAGCTTACCCCTTCTTAAAGGCACAGAGCGCACTGGACACCTAGCATATAGCATGGGCATAGAGTTGCCACCTCATCCCTTTAAACCCAAACACATATTAATTACACAGGTTCTGTGGCTAATTGAATGCAGGTAAGGCACTAAGTAAGTTTAATTACCATCTTAATCAGCCACAGAACCTGTGTAATTAATATGTGTTTGGGTTTAAAGGGATGAGGTGGCAACCCTACATGGGCACCTTGACTGGTCTGCAGCTACACAGCCGCAGATGCAACAAACTGCGAAGCACTGTGTGACACCTTTCTATTGGAACCAGCATTTTTCAACTTGAGCTACAGTAACCCTTCTATTGGACCACACTACACAGGCCAGCCTTCTCTTCCCACATGCATCAGTGAGCCTTGGCCACCCAAGACCCTGTCACTGGTTCATTTTACTTCCTTGGACCACTTTTGGTAGGTCCTGAGCACTGCAGACCTGGAACATCTCACAAGAGCTGTAGTTTTGGGGATGCTCTGACCCACTTGTCTAGCCATTCCATTTTGGCCCTTGTCAAAGATGTTCAATTCCTTACACTTGCCCATTTTTCCTGTTTACAACAATCAACTTTAAGCACAACATGTTCCATTGCTGCCTAACATATCCCATCCACTTTTAGATGCCATTGTAACAAGATAATATTGTTATTCACTTTACCTCTCGATGCTCATAATGTTATAGCTGATTGATGTATATTAGACTATAATCCAACTCCCATCCACTTATGTTTGACCCAACAAGACCCTCACTGATGATAAAAGAGAAGCAAACAAACAATATATTTTTTCATGGATGATCATCTGTTACATAATATAATGTGTGTGGTTCAAACATGCTCATATTTTCTTATCTTTTTACATATATCGCATGTCATGGTTTCTTTATAAAAAGTGGGTCTAGGGTATAAAAATAATGATATACACTCACCAGCCACTTTTAGGTTCACCTTGCTGGTACTGGGTTGGACCCCCTTTTCCCTTCAGAACTGCCTTAATTCTTTGTGGCGTAGATTCAACAAGGTGTTGGAAACCTTTCTAAAAGATTTTGGTCCATATTCACATGATAGCATCACACAGTTGCTGCAGATTTGTCGGCTTCACATCCATGATGCAACTCCCCCGTTCCACCACATCACAAAGGTGCTCTATTGCATTGAGATCTGGTGAGTGTGGAGGCCATTGGAGTACAGTGACCTCATTGTCCTGTTCAAGAAACCAGTGGTGAGATGATTGGATCTTTGTGACATGGTGCATTATCCTGCTTGTCCATATAAACAGCTACAGCCATCCCAGCTTACTATAGCTGTGGTGGCTGTGACACTCTAAAGGATATATATGGCCGCTTTTGGTAATAGACAGGTAATTTACAAGCTCTACTAGGGACATGCTCTGTCCTTTTTTGATTGTTATATATCAACCCTAGTCTTTATCTGCTATATTTCAGGCATACTCCGTGGATAAGAGGCTCTTATTTGAATCCCCTTTTCCTATATGGCAGAGTGTTTAACCTTTTTTCTGTTGCCTTCTATGTCCACCTCTACTATATGCTAAGTGCACCCATATGTTCTTATTCCATTATGGCTACCCAATTGATATATGTTCTATCTCATATTATATATAAAAAAAATTCATTTATCACTTATGCCCCGTACACACGGTCGGATTTTCCGATGGAAAATGTCCGATCGGAGCGTGTTGTCGGAAATTCCGACCGTGTGTAGGTTCCATCGGACATTTTCCATCGGATTTTCCGACACACAAAGTTGGAGAGCAGGAGATAAAATTTTCCGACAACAAAATCCGTTGTCGGAAATTCCGATCGTGTGTACACAAATCCGATGGACAAAGTGCCACGCATGCTCAGAATAAATAAAGAGATGAAAGCTATTGGCCACTGCCCCGTTTATAGTCCCGACGTACGTGTTTTACGTCACCGCGTTTAGAACGATCGGATTTTCCGACAACTTTGTGCGACCGTGTGTAGACAAAACAAGTTTGAGCCAACATCCGTCGGAAAAAATCCTAGGATTTTGTTGTCGGAATGTCCGAACAAAGTCCGACCGTGTGTACGCCCTATTACACTTTTTAGACCCTTTCTGGATGTGCGCTGTATGTGGGTGTCTCCTCGCTGGAGACACCGTTTGGCGGGGCTCGGCAGGAATCTTCATCACAGCTACTTAGCTGTTTGTTATATATCTTTCGTGGTCATGTGAGGTCTAAGGTTGGTTTTTGTCTATATAAGATGCCTATTTTTGTATGATGTGTCTATTGCTGTACTAACTTTGAATACAATGTAACATATGGTATATCGATTATATATACATTAATGTTTATAAACTATGTTTTTTAGATATATGTCTCTATACGCTTGAATATAACCCCTGAAGAAGGGCATCTAGCCAGAAACGTTGGGTAAAGCTAAGAGAGTCTCTACGTATATTTATTGTTACCATCTTATTACGTATTTGTACATTCACATGATCTTTTTATCTCTATTGTTAATTGCCATTTTTCAATATGTAATAAAGTTATATATTTTTATATTCGTGGTTTACAAGTCACCTTTCTTAAAGTCCCACCCTCGCAGGGGGTTTTTCTTGTTGCTTATCCTGCTGGAAGGAGCCATCAGAAGATGGGAACACTGTAGTCATAAAGGGATGGACATGGTCAGCAATAATACTAGGTGATGGCATTTAAACGATGCTCAATTTGTACTAAGGGGCCCAAAGTGTGCCAAGAAAATATCCCCCACCCCTTTACACCACCAGCCTGAACCGTTGCTGAAAGGCAGGATGGATCCATACTTTCATGCTTACGCCAAATTCTGACCCCACCATTTGAATGTCACAGCTGAAATCAAGACTCGTCAGACCAGGCAATGTTTTTCCAATCTTCTATTATCCAGTTTTTGTGAGCCTGTGTAAACTGTAGCCCCATTTTCCTGTTTTTATCTAACAGGAGTGGCACCCAGGGTGGTCTTCTGCTGCTGTAGCCCATCTACTTCAAGGTTCGAAGTGTTTGATGCGTTCAGAGTTGGTATACCTTTGTTGTAATGAGTAGTTATTTGTGTTATTGTTGCCTTTCTATTATGTGGAATCAGTCTGTCAATTCTCCTCTGACATCAACAAGGCATTTTTGTCCACACAACTGCCACTCACTGGATATTTTCTCTTTTGGTTGTGTGTGAAATGGTTGTGTGTGAAAATCCCAGTAGATCAGCAGTTTTTTAAATACTCAGAGCAGCCCGTCTGGCACCAACAACCATGACACGTTCAAAGTCACTTAAATCTTCTTTCTTCCCCATTCTGATGCTCAGTTTGAACTTCAGCAAATCGTCTTCACCGCATCTAGATGCCTAAATGCATTGAGTTGCCGCCATGTGATTGACTGATTTTAAATTTGTGTTACCAAGCAATTGAACAGGTGTACCTAATAAAATGGCCGGTGAGTGTATAGTTGTGGCCAAGTTACTGGTGGGTCTAAAAATTTCAACTGGTAATGGTTGTAGACAAGTCAGTGGATAGATATACTATACTGGTGACCCCACAATAGGGATAAAACTTTTTCGCAGAAGGGAGTTTAACAAGACACGTGACCACTCATTAAAATTAGAAGAAAAGAAGTGTAACCTTAAACTACGTAGAGAGTTCTTTACTGTAAAAGTGGCAAGGATGTGGAATTCCCTTCCACAGGCGGTGGTCTCAGCGGGGAGCATCTATAGTTTCAAGAAACTATTAGATAAGCACCTGAATGACCGCAACATACAGGGATATACAATGTAATACTGACATATAATCACACACATAGGTTGGACTTGATGGACTTGTGTCTTTTTTCAACCTCACCTACTATGTAACTAGGTAACGCTAGCCAGAAAAGATTTATTAATAAATATAAATTTAATTAAAATCTATGGGCATGTAACTAATTCCAAAGGTTACTTAACCACGTGCACCAATCAAGAGCCTACTTTCACAGAGAAGCCAAACCTTCACTTTAGGTCTACTGCTGGATTTACCTAGGAGTTCATCAGAGTTGCCCTCATTTTAAAATACGGCTTTTCAGCTTGTTGCTCTAAACACAGTCCCATGATTGCCATTTGTTAAATATGCTTTGCTTAAAAAAAGTGCAAGGCACCGTTAAATATCTGCTTTTCAAAATACTAGCTGCCCAGTTACACTGATTATCTAATACCTTTAGTGTTTTCAGAATCTCTCTGACTTTCCTTATCTGCAGACTTGTTCTGGGTCAATGAATCAAAATTAATTAGAAACATTCAAAATTGAACTTTATGTAAAAATTAAATAAGGGAAGCCAGGCAGGCTTTTCATTGCAGAGACATACTATGTCCCTTCTGGAATAAAGGACTCTTACCTTACTGTTTGATCTCTTATTGAGAAAAAATACATTTTAAGGCGTATGCCGGAATAAATGAACTACATACGCATGTGCGGGAGTTATGTCATTCTGGCGCAGCCAACCAAGATGGTTGAAGATCCTTAGCCGGGAAGAAGACTGGGCAGATGTTGTATTGCTGCAGGTTAAGTGAGTATTATTTCTCCTTTCACCATAACAGCCAGGCAACTAGCAGCCTTCTGAGCAAAAAACAGGTAATAAAAGAACCAAAACACTCTGTAATCAAATATGATTATAACAGACTGAGGGCATAGTATGGCCACGTCTGTATAAGTTTAACGACATTTGCTGACACCAACCAATAATGGGTGTGTTCCTCTGAATTCATGCAGCATATAACAAAAAAACAGAAGGGAAAGTGAATTCATGAATGAGGAACATGCAATAGTCAAGTGAAGTAATTAAGTACTGTTTATTGAAAAAACTCACTATAAACACCAATCCAAAGATATCCTGAAAACACAGGTACCATCACCATTTTAAAAGGACAAGACAGTCATGTGCAGACACAGATGGCCACCTATCACATTCAGCCACTCGCATTAAACATATGAAGTCATTCAAAACGTATAGACATAAATGATTTCAAAGTAAGAGGGATACAAAACATTGCTGGAAGTCCTTATGGCATAGGAGGAGGACAGCAAATGATGAACAGTAAAAACTGATTAGGTGGTGGGTGATTGTGACAACAGTTCTGATCAGCACTGTATAGTAGTCTGGGGAGCAGGAAAAACCCGAGAGGGGGAGAGTTGGAGGGCCGTGATGGAGAGGCCCTAGACAGAGGGATGCAGGGATGACTCAGCAGCGGCCTCGGGGCACAAGTGTGTGCAGACTTATAGGATTGAGATCTCTCTAGGCCGGGAATGGCTCACGAGACCGGAGACCGGAGGGTGGGGATGGAAGATGCAGGCAACTGAAGTTGGAGGAGCGGGACTAGGCTGTGTGGCTGACTCTGTGGACCGGATAACAGGTAATGAACGCTGGGAGTTTACTGGAAATAACTGTCCCAAGTCAGGGATGCAAAAAGGTAAGGTCTCACCCAGTATTGACTGCCGTCCACGTCAGGAGAAGAAGTTAAAGCTGTCACCGTCTCCCGCTTGTAAGGTGCCTTGTTGCAAGTGGTTCGATCCTGCAAGAGATCATCCGAAGTGTACCTCCATCATTGGTAGCAAGTGGATAGTAGGAGGGGGTAAGCCCAGATTGTTGCTGCAGGCAAGACCCGTTTGGCTAATGCCGTCAGTCCTCCCCTCGTGCGGTTTCTGCGGGTAGATTCAAACGGCCGCTATGGTTGCAGGGCCTGGATCTTAGCGGCCGTTTGAATCTACCCGCAGAAACCGCACGAGGGGAGGACTGACGGCATTAGCCAAACGGGTCTTGCCTGCAGCAACAATCTGGGCTTACCCTCTCCTACTATCCACTTGCTACCATTGATGGAGGTACACTTCGGATGATCTCTTGCAGGATCGAACCACTTGCAACAAGGCACCTTACAAGCGGGAGACGGTGACAGCTTTAACTTCTTCTCCTGACGTGGACGGCAGTCAATACTGGGTGAGACCTTACCTTTTTGCATCCCTGACTTGGGACAGTTATTTCCAGTAAACTCCCAGCGTTCATTACCTGTTATCCGGTCAACAGAGTCAGCCACACAGCCTAGTCCCGCTCCTCCAACTTCAGTTGCCTGCATCTTCTATCCCCACCCTCCGGTCTCCGGTCTCGTGAGCCATTCCCGGTCTAGAGAGATCTCAATCCTATAAGTCTGCACACACTTGTGCACCGAGGCCGCTGCTGAGTCATCCCTGCATCCCTCTGTCTAGGGCCTCTCCATCACGGCCCTCCAACTCTCCCCCTCTCGGGTTTTTCCTGCTCCCCAGACTACTATACAATGCTGATCAGAACTGTTGTCACAATCACCCACCACCTAATCAGTTTTTACTGTTCATCATTTGCTGTCCTCCTCCTATGCCATAAGGACTTCCAGCAATGTTTTGTATCCCTCTTACTTTGAAATCATTCATGTCTATACATTTTGAATGACTTCATATGTTTAATGCGAGTGGCTGAATGTGATAGGTGGCCATCTGTGTCTGCACATGACTGTCTTGTCCTTTTAAAATGGTGATGGTACCTGTGTTTTCAGGATATCTTTGGATTGGTGTTTATAGTGAGTTTTTTCAATAAACAGTACTTAATTACTTCACTTGACTATTGCATGTTCCTCATTCATGAATTCACTTTCCCTTCTGTTTTTTTGTTTTTTTGTTAACTAGCAGCCTTCATATCTTTCTGAGGACAAGCTTGCTTTAAAGCCTAATGCCGTGTACACACGGGCGGACTTTTCGACTGGACTGGTCCGACGGAATGAATCCGTTGAACAAAAGGAAGATATTATCATGCGTACTTCTTCAGTTTTTAGGGGAAAACACAAGTATGGAGGACTCCGTTCTATTTAAATTCCAATTTTTTTAAGTTTGTGAAGTATGGAAGGGTTAGAACTTTTGACAATTTTTTTTTAGCTGCCCATGCCTTCATGTCCTAGAACAGGTGTGTTCTTCATCGAACCTTCAGTTGACTTTTTCTGTTGAAAATCAGACAGACTATAGACTTGGAACATGTTTCCAATCTTTCTGACGGACTCGAGTCCGGTCGAAAAATCAGTTCGTCTGTATGCTAGTCCGACGGACAAAAAACGACGCTAGGGCAGCTATTGGCTATAAACTTCCCTATTGTAGTCCCTTCGTACGTCATCACGTTATTGCCAACGGACTTTCAAACGGACTTTAGTGTGTGGGCAAGTCCGGTTGTCCGAAAGTCCGTCGTAACTCCTTCGGAAAGACCGTCGGACATTTGATGCTGAAAAGTCCGCCCATGTGTACACGGCATAACTCATACAAAAGAAAATGTTTTTTTTTTTTTTTACACCTGTTCTAGGACATGAAGGCATGGGCAGCTAAAAAAAATTGTCAAAAGTTCTAACCCTTTCATACTTCACAAACTTCAAAAAATTGGAATTTAAATAGAACGGAGTTCTCCATACTTGTGTTTTCCCCCTAAAATTTAAGAAGTACGCATGATAATATCTTCCTTTTGTTTAAAAGGAAGAATACCTCAGTTTCCAGATAGACCAGGAGATAATATTTTTGCCGGAGGTTTGTTTGTTTGATGCTGATAATATATTTCCCTACTACAGCGCATTGACATTTGGTGAGATTAAATGAGACAAATTAGTATAAATGTTCTAATCTGTTTTCTATACCTTTACTGTATACATCTGCAAATATGTTCCATCAAACCGCTGAAAAATGTCACAGAATCATGTGCCGAGAGAACAGAATGCCGAAAATGGCCCATTAATGATTTGCAAAACAGATGTCTGCAAAAATGTTAGGCTCGTAAGAGCATAAATTAATAGACAGCGCTATGAAGTGCACCAAGGAAGCACTTGCAGTTAAAGTAATATTATGAAATGAAAAATGCGGAAGAAGTCAGCAGGATGGTGGCAGGTCACATCAGTGCTGGCAATGAAGACATATTTGCAGAGAATCGAGTGCCACCAATTTTCTGTTGTGTTGGATGGAATATTAGACTTTTTGGTCCAATGTTTGGTAAGTTACAAAGCTTGAGTGATGGATTCATTAAATTCTAACTCCACGTTTACTTTGACTTTAAATAGTTTGTTTGAACCAAGCTGACCCAAATGAACTATTTCCTTTATTAACATATGTACCCAACTGGGAGTGGGGTGGGGACTTCTCTTCCCATTCTTGGAGCAAAATTGAGTCAGGCTGAGTGCTGCTCAGCCAACTACAGGAAACTTTTTATTTTATGAATGAATAGAATGCTTTTTCTGATTGGCTGAGGTGGAGAAGCAGGTGGATGAAATAGCAATCTCCACCTCAGCCAATCAGAGGAAGCCTTGTATTCATTCCTAAAATACAAAGCTTCCTATGAATGAATGAGCAGTGCTCAGCACGACTCAATTTTGTTTCAGGAATGAGACGGGTAGTTACATACAGCTGCCAAAACTTAGTGCTATTGTCACGTACCTGAAGGGAGACTGAAATGACGAGGTCGGCCTCTCTTGTATCTCCAGCCCAGGTCCCGCTAAGAGTGGAACAGAAGGAGCCGAAGGATAGGAGGAACACAAGTGGCTGCAGCTGAAGACTTGGAAACTTGTAGCAGGAAGTCACAGCTAGTCGCAGGACTGTAGTCGCAGACACTCGGCAGTGTTGAGCCAAGCAGGGAACAGGTACGAGGTCACAAGGATAGCCGGGTTCGGTAGCAGACGGGCAGCAAGGTACCAAGGCATCAGGCAGAAGCAAGGTCAAATGGGAAGCCGGGATCAGGAACCAGTAATCAAAGTATAGCAGAGTCCATAAGCAGATTCAAGGAAAGCCAAGTTCAGTAACGGGTATCAAACAGGATAATAGCAGGATTCAAGGTATCAGGAGAACAACTGAAGACCAGTCAGCACTGATCAGTGGTCAGGGCACCCTTTAAATAGGTGCCAATTGACACTAGGGACGCGCTCCTGCGCGTGCACGCCATCCGCCGCGCAAGCGCATAGGCGCCTATGGGCATTTGCTGTTGCCCATGAGCACGCGCATGCGCGCTAATGCACGCCAGACGTTTTCCAATGGTTTCCTTACAGCTATATACTGTATGTTGATGATGCTACAAACAGCTTGTACAGCACTCCCAGTGGACGCATCTGTTAGAAAAGGAAATAGTTTGTTTGTGCTAGCTTGGACCAAATGAACTATTTAAAGTGGAACTTCACTCTCTCAATCAACATGGACTATTTTAGGGTTGAAAATGTTTTTATTTGGAACAATAGAGAAAATACAAAAGAATGAGATTAAATAGTGAAAGAGGTAGCAAGCCTACTCAATGGCTATCGCCCACAGCTAGACTCGTATCAATCAACAATATCATATAAACGTAAAAGTCCGTTGGTGAGAGTCATCGGAAAATACCATATAAAAGGAAATTCAGTTCCGAAGCTCTTATAAGAAGAAGAGTAATACACAAAATAAAAAGACAAGTAAAACCAAAAGAGAAGTGTGAAGCAAGAGAAGAGGGAAACAGAGTAGGGGTGAGAGGGTTGGGGAGAAGAATTCTGCTGGGAGATCAGTCCACTGAGAAGATGGAAGGAAGAAGGACAATATCCTTTCTCGGAGCCCTAAATCAAGGCAGATGTGAGGGTGGTCCTGTTGGGGCGGAGAGCATACTTGCGATGGCATCTGAGAAGGAAAAGCGGAGCCAAACATAGACTATTTTAAATCCTTATGCTGCTAGCATTAGTAAATAGATAGGAAAGTATATCATATCTTGTTTTAAACTTTTTTTTTACATTTCTTGAGTTACTTTCGGTTTCCAGGCCTAGGCAAATGATGTCATACATCCCAGCAGTCTTCAGGAGGGGAGGGAGGGTTCTCAACGCAGCCAATGCATGAGGTAAGGGCAGATGGATTCTAGGAAGTAAATGCTACATGAATCATCTGCCCTTACTCAAGATGGCCACTGCCAGAAATGACAGGGGGTGTTTTTCAAAATGATTTCTCAGCAAAATAAGCATGGAGACTGGGATGGATGGGGAGTTTGCTTTAAATATCAAAAATGAATTAAATAGCATTTTTGGTTTGTGGTACTCAGATGCAGTGCAGTTCCACTTAATTTCCACCCCCTTGTTGAAATTCCCAAATAAACACACAGACTGGAAGACATGGGTTTAAACGGGCACAGCAGCCCTTTATTTAACCACAAAACAATTAACAGTTCCAAATACCAAAAGCCCAAAAAAAACATACCAATAAATAATATTGTAACTGTTAATTACGAGAAGGGGTCCACTAGCCAAAAAAGGCTTGACTAGCCCATCATGCTTTGACTATAACCAAAATATGATTTTTGGATAGACTGACTCAAGAGAATTTGTCATCAGTAAGTTTAAATTTGTTAATTATAATCAAATTAATTAATTAGTATCTAATAATAAACACATTGAGTACATAAGTTCTTGAATAATTATTTGCATCGTCTGGGCACATGATGTCTGTCTGCTGAGACATGATAACTCTTGACTCCATTAAGCTTTCTGTTACTGAGAGACAGATTTAAAGTGGCCCTAAAGTCACAATTTAGGTTAACTTTAGAAAAATGCTGAGATGTTACAAAGGCAGGCCTAATGGATCCCAAAGGGTAAAAACGTACCCATTAGATGGAAAAAGCAGGTCCTACAGTATTCTGTTTACAGTTCACATTGCAAAGCTGTGGCAACTTTATATAATTATGGGAGGGATAATTAATTGCTTTGTGCACTGGTGTGCAGTCATGTTGGAACAGGAAGGGGCCATCCCCAAACTATTCCCACAAATTTGGAAGCATGAAATTGTCCAAAATGTCTTGGTATACTGATGCTTTAAGAGTTCCCTTCACTGGAACTAAGGGGCCAGGCCCAACCCCTGAAAAACAACCCCACACCATAATCCCCCCTCCACCAAATGATTTGGACCAGTGCAGAAAGCAAGGTCCATAAAGACATGGATGAGTTTGGGATGGAGGAACTTGACTGGCCTCTACAGAGTCCGGACCTCAATCCGATAGAACACCTTTGGGATGAATTAGAGTGGAGACTGCGAGCCAGGCCTTCTAGTCCAACATCAGTGCCTGACCTCACAAATGTGCTTCTGAAAGAATGGTCAAACATTCCCATAGACATACTCCTAAACCTCAGACAGCCTTCCCAGAGGGGTTGAAGCTGTTATAGGTCTTTTGAGACAATGTACTGATGACTGATCAAACAAAGACAGAGTTGTTTGGTCACCGTGTAACTGTGAAACTGTGGTCACCTTATAACAACTGTGAAATATCGTGGTGGAAATGTTATGGTTTGGGGTTGGTTTGCTGCTTCAAGACCTGGGTAGCTTGCTAAAATTGGGTCAACGTTATGTCCTGCATCATATCAAAGTGTGTTTGATGAAAAAGTGAGGCCCTCTGTCTAAAAATTGAAGTTGAGTCATTCAGCACAATAATGACTTTTTCTTTCTACTAAATCCACCAAGGAATGGGTCAAAAAAGAGGAAATAGAGGGTTAAGGGCTTTCCCAATCAAAGCCCTAATTTGAATCCCATTGGCATTTTGTCGGGGGGTTTAAAAAGGGTAGTTCATGCAAGGAAACAAGCAAATATCTTGTAGGTGAAGGAATTGTACATACTGTACATACTGAATACTCAGTGAAGTGACTGGCCTCGGGGGATACACAGAGATTATACAAATCCTCTTACGTAAGTTGCACCTGTTTATCTGCAGCCTTCTTTTTTTTTTACAGCCATTCAAAGTCCAAAATTTATAAGCTTGTCTGAGCTGTCAACAAAAAGGGGACGGAGAGCTGAAATTACACACTGCAGTGCTCAGTGAGGAGAGCTCTGGGAGCTTATTGGAGGGAAGGGAACCCCCCCCCCCCCCCACACACACACACACACACACACAGCACACAGGAACAGAGTTGAGGCTGTAAAGCCGGAGCTAATTCCCCTGTCACCATTTTTCTCTTGGTGTCAGGAAAACTTTCATCTTTCATGCTAATAGCAGAGGAACAAGGCAGAATTTATATATGACAGTTTGTGCTCCTACTTGAGACAATTACACACTATAGACCAGCCTTTTTCAACCAGGGTGCCCAAGCACACTGGGTGCCTTGAGGTTTCTTCAGGGGTGCCTTGCCAAAATGCCTAAAAATTGATTAAGAAATTGTATACAAGCCGGCAGGTGGATCAGTTATGCACCATTATGACTTTCTAGACACTGGCATCCTAACAACCAATTACGTCATCAGTTAATAAGAAGGATGTCTGTTGCCTCCACAGTTTGACCCTCCTGTGCCCCTCTCCCTCTACACTGGATTGACATTAGCTGACTGATGGAGAGAAACTGAGGGAGAAGAGAAACATTGTAATACTAGTCAGTACCAGTGTGCAAAAGTGTATTTACTTTGGAAGAATAACTCACCTCTAACAATGGATGTTAGACGTGTGGATGTTGCTGCATAGTGTAAAGCTATTAGAATAGTTTTTTACATTTTAGAATGGGGTGCTTCGAGACTGTCCATAATTTTAAAGGGTGCCTTGACTGAAAAAAGGTTGAGAAACACTGCTATAGAGCAGCCTTTTTCAACACAGAGGAACCCTTGAAATAAATTTCCGGTCTCAGGGAACCACTGTTAAAAATGACTATGTCTACAACCCATCATACAGTAGTGCGATGGTCAGTGGGAAGAATGTTCTTTGCAGCTGTGGTCATTGGGAAAAATTAAACCCTTACCAATAGCTAAAAAGATCAGTGATGTCAGTGGGAACTTATCTGAGAAGCAGAAATTGCTCATTGCTCAAGGAACCCCTAACAAGCTCTGGATGAACCCTGGTTGAGAAACCCTGCTATAGAGGGATGTTCTTTGTTCATATTCAATGTCTGAGGTTTACAACCATTTTAACATTGCCCAGTTGGTTATACACAACCTGCTAGGTGATTGCATAACTATGCTATATTCTACTATCATGTCTCACTGCCCCTTCGGGTTGCCTTGGCTCACCATGGTGGTAGGTGTCTGCATCTGCCTGTGTCCCCACATCCATGTTGTGTTTCCACTCCTGACTGCCCTGTGATGTTACACCAGCCGGATTTATGCTCATTCATGACATTGTGAGTCACTATATACTGCTTTTTTTTTTGTTATACTCTTTGTATTAATTGCTGGTACTTATTGTATGTATTTATTTTCATTTTACATAGAGTACCTACCTGAAGCTCCTGAAGAAGCGCGCTAGCGCAAAACATGTAGAGCGTTGAGCTCTTCTACCTCTGACATCAACCTACACCAGGCCCATTTTTGATACTGATGATTATATCTCTACAAATTTCATGTTGAGTAGGGATAAGCCCACGGTTGGAGTCGAACATCGGGTGTTCGTTTGTTCTAAAACTAACTGAACATATGGGGTAGTCGTGGAAAAGTCGAACGCCGCGGAACGCCCCATAATGCACTGCGAGATTGCAGTGCATTACTGTATGATGATTGGCCAAAGCATGCACCTGACCTGCATGCTTTGGCCAATCACAGCACGCTCTGCTGAGAGAGCCATAATTAGCCAAAAACAGGGTGCCTTTGGCCAATCATGGCTCAGGGGGACTAAGTCCACGCCCCCACACTATATAAGGCTGCTTACAGAGCGGCCGTGTGTAGTGTTGTTGGCGTGGACAGGTTATTCAGTTAGTGGCAGTGTATTTGATATATATATATATATATATATATATATATATATATATATATATATATATATATATATATATATATATATATATATATATATATATATATATATATATACTCTGCATTTAGCATAGACTATATATTCAGTGTTTACTCGACATTCAGTCAGTGCAGGCAGTGTATTATTATATATACAGTCTTGTGTGTGTGTGTGTGTATATATATATATATATATATATATATATATATATACTCTGCATCCAGTGTAGCCTGTGGTGGGCTGCAGTGCATTCTGTGGTGTACTGTTTATAATACACTTCAGGCGGTGTATTAATATATATATACAGTCTTGTGTGTGTATATATATTATATATATATATATATATATATATATATATATATATATATATATATATATATATATATATATAAATATATATATATATATACACTCTGCATCCAGTGTAGCCCATATCTACAGTGCATTCCATAGTGTACTGTTTCTAATACACTTCAGACGGTGTATTATTTATATATATATATATATATATATATATATATATATATATACTCTGCATTCAGCGTAGCCTATACCTTCAGTGCATTCTGTAGTGTACAGTTTCTAATACAGTGCATACGGTGTACACAGTACCTAATACAGTGTGTACAGTTTCTAATACACTTCTGGTGGTGTACACAGTATATAATACAGTGCAGCCGTTGTACAGTGCAGGCGGTGTACACAGTATCTAATACAGTACAGTTTCTAATAGACGTCAGGCAGTGTATTAATATATATACATTCAGTGTAGCCTATATCTACAGTGCATTCCGTGGTGTACTGTTTCTAATACACTTCAGGCAGTGTACACAGTGCCTAATACAGTGTAGTGTGGTGTTGCAAAACAAAAAATATATCATGTCTGGAAGGCCACCAAGGAGAGGCAGATGCTCACAGGCCACTAAAAGAGGGCAAGCAGCCTCTGTGTCTACAGTCAACAGTGGTTGACCTGGACATTTAGTGCTGCATCCTCTGCAGGTTGTCGTTTTTTGATACTGTTCGCCGTGTTATTGAGCCACAACATGCAGAAGAGTTGGTGGAGTGGATAACAAAGCCATCCTCATCCTTCTCATCCTCTGTCACCCAGGCTCAGAGTAGTTTGCCTTTCAATGCAGCTGCCAAAGTGGACTATTCCGCTGGGTCCTTGTCACCAAGTCCCTCCATCCATAGCCCCACCATCATGCACGGGGGAGTCCCTAGAATTATTTAACCACAGTGTCGGTTAAATGCTGCTGGAGGATATGCAGCGATTTGAAGGCTCTGATGTTGGTTCCCTGGTTGAGGAAGGGAGTAACATGAGCCTAGAAAGAGGGGGTGCCACAGAAGGACAAGAAACTGGCAGTCATGTTTCACAGCAGGGCCTTTTCCTGCACCCAACAAGAGTATCTGTGAGGGGTTACAGTGTTTTGGCACCACCACCACTACCCAAGGCCCAATTTTTCTGCCCCTGTTTAACAGGGGCATGTAATTACAACTTTTGATACAATATTTCACAGCAGGGCCCGTTCCAGCGCCCAACACGAGTATCTGTGAGGGGTTACAGTGTTGTGGCACCACCACCACCCAAGGCCCAGTTTTTCTGTCCCTGTTTAACAGGGGCATGTAATTACAATTCTTGATATAATATTTCACAGCAGGGCCTGTTCCTGCACCCAACTAAAGTAACTGTGAGGGCTTACAGTGTTCTGATACCACCAACACCTAAGGCCCAATTTTTTGCAGAGTATATAGGGCAGAACGTATAGTATATATACTGCTGTTCAAACTATATAGTGCCTGGGGGCCTGGGTGAATTTTACACCATTTAAAAAAAAATTTGGGTGCGGGGTTCCCCTTAATATCTATACCAGACCTGAAGAGTCTGGTATGGATTTTGGAGGGGACATCCACTCCATTTTTTGGGGGTATTTTTGGTATTTTTATCTATATTGCCGGGATCCGACAATACATTATAGCCGCGAGCAGTTGTAAATGACATTTTTTCCCTTAGAAATGTAATTTTGCTGTGGCACTGTGTCATGAAGATCCTGCCAGTATCAGGCGCTCCAGTTCCCTAGGTTCACGATCGCGGGTGCCGCTGCACGCGCACACCTCTGTTGGCGCCAGACGGGTTATTTAAACCTGCCTGTCACACACAATCTCCGCTATCTGCTCTACAGCATTGTGTGCCTAAAAACCTGATCTGAGACTGTTTTCCTGTGAAAGACCCTGTTTACCCGTGACCATCCAGTTATCTGCCTGCATCCGACCTCGGCCTGTTTGTGACTATTCTCCTGCCTGCCTCTCTGTACCTTTGCTGCCCGCCTGATACCCGACCTGCCTGACTATTCCTAATCTGATCCAGTCTGCTGAGCTGATCCAGTCTGCTGAGATGATCCAGTCTGCTAAGTCTGCTGAGCTGTTTCAGTCTGCTAAGCTGTTCCAGTCTGCTGAGCTGATCCAGTCTGCTAAGTCTGCTGAGCTGTTTCAGTCTGCTAAGCTGTTCCAGTCTGCTGAGCTGATCCAGTCTGCTGATCCTGCCAGGCACCCGTGCCACTCCTTACTCCTGTGCCTTCTGTTACCTTACCAGGGGGCCGTGAGTGGGAGCCGTAAGGGAGGCCTTCCTCTGCAATTCCGGGCTCAAAACCATCAGGTACGTGACACAGTGTTAAAAACATGGGAAAGATGTGCTTCTTTACAGGCATACACCCCCCAGGCATGATATTTAAAGGAATATTTCATTTTTATTGTTTCACTTTAAGCATTATTAAAATCACTGCTTCCGAAAAAACTGCAGTTTTTGTTAACTTTTTTTTGCATTGATACATGTCCCCTGGGGCAGGACCCGGGTCCCCAAACACTTTTTATGGCAATAACTTGTATATAAGCCTTGAAAATGAACACTTTTGATTTTTCAAGTTCGTGTCCCATAGACTTTAATGTTGTTTGCGCGTTCGAACAAATATTTTGCCCGTTCGCATGTTCTGCTGCGAACCGAACCGGGGGGGTGTTTGGCTCATCCCTCATGCTGAGTTACAGTGTGACCTAAGTCTGGTTGTGGTAATGGATATGTGGTAGCTTTTCTAGCATATGATGATAGGAATTTTAAACTGCACTTGTTTGTCAATTTTATAGATTTTTGTATCAATAGACTATTATATTTTTAGATGACTGTGTATATTGTGGTGCCTATAAAGTCCATCTAGAGTTCACTTTCCCAATTTACCTTTAATTAAGGATGTAGCGCCTGTTTCTCTTTCTTGCATCCACAATACCGCCCTGTGGGGATGCCCCTCTTTCAAATTACACTTTAACATTGGAGTATCTATCCGCAGGGAACCATGCATGCAGCAAAACACTAAACACACATTTTTTTTTTGGCTGGCAGTTGCTATAACTAAATCTGTAATATAAGATCTTCTGCAACGAACAGTTAAACACCGACAATTAGATGTTTTGGAACCTTCTGCAGATTGTTACAGGTGTCACCAAACTTTTCTAAGTACAGAGAACATTTGGGACACAGCCAAAGAGGGACGGCAATGTACAACTCATTGGCAGATCAGCTCAGTACCTGTCAGGAAAAATTAATCTATTTGCCCTCCTTCTATTCTGCCTGTGACAGAAAATATAATGAACTTTTTATTTTTATTACGGGTAGGAATCCTCCTTAGTCCCGAGGACAAGTTTAAAAACTGACTGACTTAAAAGGCAACTTCTCTACTAATTAGCCTTGGTTAAAAACTTACTTTGGAGTGTAGTTCTGGCCTTTAGGCGATGTAGCTGTCAACTTGTGAACCTTTGTTCCCGTGCCAGGAATGGATAATGTTTTCTTATAAATTAACTGCTTCGTTGCTGAGTGCAGCACGTATAAGTCAAGGAAAAGATGCTTGTAGCCTTATAGCTGAACTCCAGGCAAACAGCTAAACCCACAAATCAAATACATATGTAGCGCCCCAGTAGGCTACTAGTGTTACATTTATTTTTTGGCCTCCCTTTTGTCAGGGAGAGCAACAATCTCTTTTGCCGCGTACACACGAGCGGACTTTACGGTGTCGGACAATTCGATCGTGTGTGGGCTCCAGCGGACTTTGTTTTCTCTAAAGTTGGACGGACTTAGATTTAAAACATGTTTTAAATCAATCCGTTGAAATCGAGTCCGGTCGAAAAGTCCGCTCGTCTGTATGCTAGTTCGACGGACAAAAAGCCACACTAGGGCAGCTATTGGCTACTGGCTATGAACTTCCTTGTTTTAGTCCGGTCGTACGTCATCACGTACGAATTCAACGGACTTTGGTGGATTGTGTGTAGGCAAGTCCGTTCATTCAGAAAGTCCATCATAAAGTCCATCGAAAAGTCCGCCGGGCAAAGTCTGCCGTAAAGTCCGACCGTGTGTACGCGGCATTAGTGTCTGTTCTGGGTTCTGCTGGTGCAGGCTCGGTTACTTTCCCCGTAGAAACAAAAATACCCATCCAATCAAATATGGGGGACTTTGTGGGCACAGCAGACAATGGAAACTCTCAAACACAAAATATATAAAAAAATTGTATTTTATTACATAGCAAAAGGAATACAATTTGAATCATAACAGACTTTTAAATGATGCATAAGCAACATAGTGGTAATGGTTAGCAGAACCTTGACCAAAACGAGCAAATAGATGAGACATCGTTTCGAAAATAGGGATTTGAATTCTTCTTCAGGGATGCTCATATAACAGGTACAAGAATATTCTAAAAGAGGTTTATAGGGAGCACAGGACTAGCATGATCCAAATAATGTCTCTACTACAATTAGGCAGTCCAAAATCATAAGAGAGGTGTGGGTGAATATGATGGGATGATGGAATAATCTTCAGCAGAAAGGGCTGCAACTTTTATAAGACTGAAGCAGGCTCTATATAGACACAAAAGAAACAAAAAAAGGCGCCTCTAAGTGCAGAAGATTAACAATTTTAATGCCCCAAAAAGGGTTAAAAACACTTACAGAAAGGAAGTGGTAGTTAGGCACATCATAACTGGAGCTGCATTGGAAGGGGTGACGGTCAGGGGAAGCCTTCAGATGGAATGGATGTGATCACTGAACACAGCGGTGTGAGACACAGGGAGCCGCTGTGAGGCCGGCGTCATCAGCTGGAAGGAAGACGAACCCGGAAGTGATGTCATCCACAGGGCGGCTCAATAACCAGCCTGAACCGCAAACAAACAGCCTGGACGAGGATGTGATGTCATCAGAAAGGGACGCGTTTCGGAACCATCAGTCGTTCCTTTATCAACCTATGGCCATGCTGATGACTTGAAAGGAATATATACACACCCACTGACAGTGGATTGGCCAGTGGGCGGGGGCAGCAAGGGAACATTTATTAAATTGTGAACAGTTCGTTTTTGCATATAATAAATTGTGAACAGTTCGTTTTGCATATAAATGAAGAGAAACAAGTGAATACCTGCTACAGCAATCTAAAAACCTTTGTAAAAAACATTAAAAGCATAAAAAACGGGAAAAAATAAAAAATATATATAATAAATATATATGTAAAAAATAAAATATAATAATCTAATGTATGGAACAATGCTGGACATTGACCAATCATAGACCCTGCAAGACATATAACAGAAAAGATGACGGTTAGTGACCAATCATAGATCATAGAGCCTGCAAAATGGGGATGGTGTGAGCAGGCTAATGTCGATATAAAACTACAGGCCTTGAGGGAAACTTACTACTATCAATAATAAATCGTTAAAATGGGGATAGTTAAAACAACCTAAAATACCATGTTAAAGTATGGCGCTAACTTCAAAATCTTCATTTAACCCTCCAGGGGCTAAAACATTAAGTAAAAATATCCAATACATTTCTCTATGGCATAGGCGTCGGTAACGTTCAGCAGCGGGGAGGTCTTTTGGCATTGCCTCAATAATCCATACTTTGAGGCCATTCGTGGACTTATTATGGGTGTGGAGGTAATGTCTGGGGACACTATGGTTGTCTAGTCCACCTTCAATTAAACGGCGATGCTCACCAAACCGTTTCCGTAGTGGCCGAATAGTGCGCCCTACATAAAATAAACCACAGGGACATGTGAGACAGTAAATGACATGGTCTGAAGAACATGTGTGAAAGCCCTTTATTGGGTATGTTTTGCCTTTAATATGGAACTCTTTCTGGCCGTGTGTCACAAAGCTGCAAGTCTTGCACAGGGGCTTACGGCACTGGTACATACCAGACATGGCTAAAAACGTGGGCATATGGTAGCCCGGAGGCAGAGGTTTGGCCCTAAGTTTGCTGGTTGCTACCTTGCTTTTAATGTTGGGTGCCTTTCTATAAGCAAACTGAGGTCTATTAGGCAGGGTAGGGAGTAGATGTTCATCTTGTAATAGCAGAGACCAATGTTTTTTAATAATTTTTTCCATATGTTTATGACGGGTGTGAAACTGGGTGATGAATCTTAGATTATCTTTCTGAGTATTGGAACGTGAATGAGATTTCTTAATGGGCAATGTGGTCTTATATTGTTGATAAGCTGAGTCAACAAGATCTATAGGGAAACCTTTTTCAAGAAACTTGGCTTTCAGAATTTCACCTTCAATGTCGTAGTCGCTCTTCAGGGTACAGTTCTTTTTGAGTCTACAGAACTGACTCTTAGGAACATTGTTTAGCCACAGAGGGTGATGACAACTTTTATAATGGAGGAATGAGTTTCCAGCTGTGGGCTTGGTGAAATTTTTTGCATGAATCTCTTTGCCTGTCCAAAAGAGTTCAAGATCGAGAAAGGCTAGCTTATTTTGGTCGATGACTGAGGTAAAAGTGAGGCCCATGTTGTTGGTGTTACAGTATGACACGAAATCCGTAAATGTTGGTACATTGCCATCCCAGATGATAATCACGTCATCTATATAGCGGCCATAAAAAACAATGTGAGGGAGAAATGGGTTGTTGTTCCATATATATAAGTGCTCCCAATACCCCATAGTAAGATTAGCATACGAAGGTGCAAAGTGCGCCCCCATAGCTGTCCCTTGTAATTGCAGATAGAAATTATCCTCAAATTTAAAATAGTTGTGAGTGAGACAGAAGGATGTGGCTTCAACGATAAAGGAAGCCTGTCTAGGGTTCAGCATCGGGTCCTGGCAGAGAAAAAACTGTAGGGCGTTGAGGCCTACTTCGTGAGGTATCGATGTGTATAAGGATTGGACGTCTAAAGATGCCCAATGATAATTCTTTTCCCAAGAGTATGGGGTTAGAGTTTCCAGTAGATGAACACCATCTCTTATATGGGACTGGAGAGATTGGGCCAATGGCTGGAGGAATTGGTCTATATATTGCGACAGTCCGCTGCTGATGCTATCCATAGATGCCACAATCGGTCGCCCTGGTGGTATTTTAGGGTCTTTATGTACCTTCGGTAGATGGTAGAAATAAGGAGTAAAGTGTATTTCTTTAACTAAGAAAGAGGCCTCTTGCTGTGAAATGATGTTGTCATTTAATGCCCTTTTTACTAGAGAGGAGGCTTCAATGGTGAATAAAGGCAAGGGATCTTTGTGAAGTCTGATATATGTATTCGTGTCGGATAATAATCGGATAGCTTCAGAAACATAGTCAGCTCTGTTTTGTATCACTATACCTCCACCTTTGTCCGCACTTTTTATAACCAGATCTGAATTATTGGTAAGTGTGTCAAGGGCTTTTTGTTCCTGATGAGAGAGATTGGAAGTGGATTTTTTATTGTTTTTACACAGTGCCTGTATCTCTGCATGGACGATGCGATAAAAAGCATCAATGCATGAGCCTTTGGACTGGGTGGGATAGAAAACCGAAGAGGGTTTAAAGGTGGTGTTTTGGATGGGTGGGGAGGTCATAAGGTGTTGTGTGTACAACACAAAGTCATTTTCATAATCTATAGAAGGGGACAATGAGATGGGGGAATGACTGTAAAGATCTTCTGGAATGGAAAGAAGGTCACTATCTGTATGGGCATCAGTGATACTATGGGTCACATCAGGTGTATGGGGATCATTATGTAATCTGCGTTGGTTGGATTGGATGTTGAAGAATCTCTTCAAGGTAAGGAGGCGGACAAATTTGTTCAGGTCCTTGAAGAGAAGAAAAGGGTTGGGTGCAGCTGATGGAGCAAAGTTCAGACCTCGGTTTAATAGGGAAATTTCATCTTTGGTTAAGACATGGGTGGAGAGGTTAAAGATTTTAACAGTACTCTCTTTTTGCTCGGGTCTGGGGTGGAGCTTGTTGCCTCTGCCTCTACATCCTCTTCTGCGTGTTTTCTTTTTTGTGGTTTTGTCCGAGGGGGGTCGAACACTAAAAAAGGAACCGCAGCTGGCTCTGAAGATGGAGTGGTGGCCAAGGGTGTCATGAGTGAGGAGTTGGGGCCAAAGGACACAAGAGGACCAGAAGGTGTTCTGGAAAGAGTACATATATTATTAACAATGATGTTTTGTTCACTATCTGCAGTAGTGGTTGGACATGGAAAAGACACAAGGGGACCAGAAGGTGTTCTGGAAAGAGTACATGTATTATTGTCAATGATGTTTAGTTGACTATCTGCAATGGTGGTTGGACATGAAGAAAGATCGGAGGTGTTGGGTGCAATATGGGTAGAGGTATGGAGTGTTGTCTGGGTGGGCTGGACGAGACCCAGAATATCAGTGGTAGATGGCGACATAAGATCAAAGGTTACAGTGCTAACCCCCTGGTTCTGTATACAAGACTCAGAATTAACTGTTAAGTTGGAAGTGGATGTTTTGTATTGAGGGATAATTTTGCGAGGGACAATGGGGGCAAAAGGGTTAATGTCCATAAGGGATGGAAGATTGTGAGCGGATTTTCGTTTCCACGAAAAAATATTATTGTTACTATAATCTTTTAAATCTCTGCTGAATTTCCCCAATTTATGTTTGATCAGGATGTCTTCCTTCTTATGGGTTAATTTAGTAAGGATGGACAGCCAAAGAGATGGTAAATGAGTAGTGAGGTTAGCAATTTGGGAGAATACTATCTTTATTTGGTGAATACATTGTTCATATTTGGTATGTCTCTGTGCGGAGATAATTTTGATCCATTTATTGGTGCAAAATTCAGATATAGAGGACCATTCTCTTTGGGACTCTAGGTCTAGAAAAGAGCATGTTTTTAAAATTCTAAGGCCTCTAGGAGTGATATGAGCAGACAAATATTTAAGAAGAAAAAATTCGTCCCACCACTGCTGGTTGGCGGAGATGACTAACTTCTCTAGTTTGCGAAATAATGAGCAGAGGGATTTGTACTCTGCATGAGAAAAATGAGGTATGGATATAAAAAAGCCTTTGGGTATAATGGCTAAAAGGTCATTAATTTTGGAATACTTCAGGGAATCTATTTCGGACAGGAAGTCCATGACCGATAAAGAAGAAAAAAGAGCAATAATAAGCGACGCTACTGAGTAACACGGTAAAAAATTAAAAAATATATAAAAAAATAAACAATAATGAAATAAGATAGAGTAAAAATGCTGTGCTGGTGGCTAATTAAATACTGATACAATTCATTATTAAAATATGCAAATACATGTGGAACGAACTGTTCACAATTTAATAAATGTTCCCTTGCTGCCCCCGCCCACTGGCCAATCCACTGTCAGTGGGTGTGTATATATTCCTTTCAAGTCATCAGCATGGCCATAGGTTGATAAAGGAACGACTGATGGTTCCGAAACGCGTCCCTTTCTGATGACATCACATCCTCGTCCAGGCTGTTTGTTTGCGGTTCAGGCTGGTTATTGAGCCGCCCTGTGGATGACATCACTTCCGGGTTCGTCTTCCTTCCAGCTGATGACGCCGGCCTCACAGCGGCTCCCTGTGTCTCACACCGCTGTGTTCAGTGATCACATCCATTCCATCTGAAGGCTTCCCCTGACCGTCACCCCTTCCAATGCAGCTCCAGTTATGATGTGCCTAACTACCACTTCCTTTCTGTAAGTGTTTTTAACCCTTTTTGGGGCATTAAAATTGTTAATCTTCTGCACTTAGAGGCGCCTTTTTTTTTTTGTTTCTTTTGTGTCACAAGAATATTCTACAATATAAAGACAACAATACATTTCATATATGTACATACATACAAAAATACATATGATGCATGAATAATACTGTTACTGACCAAACTGTATTTGAATGCTTCAATGTATTCTTCCGCAGGGAATAAAACCACATAAAAGTGTGTTGCCACCTCCCCCAGGAAGCCCAGTGGGTGGAGAGGACTTATGGTTACTTAAGGTTACTTTCCCCTGCATCCTATTGAGATATGGGATTTAGTGGGTGGGAGAACACAGACCCTAGGGTTGCCACCTGCCCGGGATTCACCCGGACAGTCTAGGTTTTGAATCAGGTGTCCGGTTTTCAGTCTGCCTGAAAACTGGACACATTATTCAGACCGGATTGTGGCTCCCTAAGATAGCTGGAGAGAAGGTGTTCTCCTCTCCTCCTTCAGCCTGCAGGAGGCGATAGAGTGTCAGCTTAGCTCAGTCTCAGTGCGGGACTGCAGGGGGAGTGGAGACATTCTGTCTGGAGACTGGAGAGAGGACTAAGGAGTTGCCTTGTTTGCAGTATGGTCTGTAAATACAGGAAGAAGGAATGGGGGGGGGGGCAACTCTGATGCATGGAGGGACACCTGGGTGCACCTGATGTAACAGGGGACTGTGATGTGTAGAGGAACTCTGATGGGGGCACCTGATGTAAGGGGGACTCTGATGGAGGCACCTAATGTAAGAGGAACTCTGATGGGGGCACCTGATGTAAGGGGGACTCTGATGGAGGCACCTAATGTAAGAGGAACTCTGATGGGGGCACATGATGTAAGGGGGACTCTGAAGGAGGCACCTGATGTAAGAGGGACTCTCATGGGGACACCTGATGTAAGGGAGACTCTGATGGGGACACTGGATGTAAGGAGGACTCTGATGGGGACACCAGATGTAAGGGGGACTCTGGTGGGGCACCTGATGTAAGGGGGACTCTGGTGGGGCACCTGATGTAAGGGGGACTCTGGTGGGACACCTGATGTAAGGGGGACTCTGGTGAGGCACCTGATGTAAGGAGGGAATCTGATGGGGACAACTGATGTAAGGGGGAACTGTGATGGGTACACATCATTTCTGTCCATACACTTCTTAGATTTACACAGCTCTGTCACAGAACACAGCCCTGCCTGACAGGGCAGGAGATCTGAGTTGTCCGTGCTGCAGTTAAAGTGTATCTAAAGCCAAAAACAAAATGTAAATATATTTGCAGCTTAACAATCCTTATATGTGCATTAGGTTTTTTTTCTCTTTTATTTTCATATGGTGATCCAGCCAGTAACACATTTTTTGTCAAATGGTGGCTATACTCACTCCTCCACTGTACCTAAGGAGCAGCGCAGCCACCCTTGGACAGCAATATTCTACATCTATGGAGAGAGTAGTATCAGATGGTCTAGTAGGTTTAGACTTTATTGACACAACTGATTGGCTATTTTTGTTGCTTTTCCTACCCCCAATCTGAGCTCTAATACAGGGCCTGCATTTCAAATGCTGGAATTAAACAAATGATATACATTTAATTATGTTTTAATGAATACAGAGCTGTGTTCATTTGTGTATTTTATATCTGCCTAGCTTAAAAATGACAACTGCATGGTACATTTTGCTTTCAAAGTTGTACCTTATAGTTGTGTTTTCAATGATAATCACTATGTGATATCATGTCCATAGGCCGATTTCCTCCAACCTCTTTCAGCCACTTCCTGTCATATGTACTCACTCCCGTATTGGCCGGTTATAGCAACAATGATAGGCTATGTCTGTGTAAGGAGTGTCAGCACATACGCCATCACTTGTGGTAGGGTGACAACGCTGAAGCACTATTGGGAGACAGTAATATCTGTACAAGGACCTTCATGGTAGTATTACCAGGTCATCTTCTAATGAGAGGTGCAGATTTAAAAAAGTTTCAAAACAACTTTTGGAATGATATTACCATGTTGAATCATATTTGGGATTTTAGTATTGGGTTATACAAAGGCTGTACCAAAAGTAATGCAAAAGTGGACATAACTTTTTTATTAACTTACATAGGTGGTTGAAATGTCACATGTTGGTAGAGTAACTCTTCCTCTATAGCAACTCTTCTTCTTCTTTTTCAACGCAGATAAATAATGGATTCCAATCAGAAGCAGTGTGTGGGCACTGAGCTCTTGACGAAGGAGGGGTGTAGGCTGTCCAACAACCATAGAAGGGTAAAGAATGTTTACAGAAATGACACCATTGACAAGAGCAATGTGCACAGATGGATAAAGAAGTTTAAAGAAGGGGAAACCAGCATTGAAGACAACCCATGCTTTAGGAGACCATCAACTGCGACCACTGACACGAATCGTCAACGAGTGGAACTCAAAGACGGCTTGTCACTTTTGTTTGGAATCCATTATTTATCTGCAATGAAAAAGAAGAAGGTTACCATAGAAGAAGAGTTACTTATGACCTATGTAAGTTATTAAAATAGTTATTTCAACTTTGTCATTACTTTTTGTATGTATATAAATGCACGTTGAGTTTTTTTTTATGTTTATGACTCCAGCTAGCCCAAAACACATCCTTGGGTGGTCAGATCTCACCTGCTCATTGGACTTCCTTCTCACATCAATGGCCAGCTTAAATCCAGCAGGTCACAAAGTGGTTAAAGCATCACCATGAAGACTGTAATGCTGGCCATACACTATACAGAAAATCGGCCGAACCCCTTTTCGAAAAACGAACGTTCGACCGTGACCGCAAACGATCGTGCCATCATATAATGACCGATAATCTGTTCAGTGGACATGAATAAATAATTTTGTGTTCGTTTTTTTACATATACCTAGTGCAGGCAGTTCGGACGGGAAACACATTAACCTTGCAATTTATCGTACGTTCGGCAGAAATTTTCCAAACATGCCGTTCGTTTTTTTTCCACAAAAACGTCACAAACGATTATCGATTTGTACCCACTAACTTGCCGAAAAACGAACGAAGTGTCCATACGAACGATTTTTCGGCCGATTTTTCGTATAGTGTATGGCCAGCATTAGTCTGATTGTCTTTGTCCTCACTTAGTACCCTGGAAAATTCCTGCTTAATAATCATTTAAATGCTTTGCTTGTCAGTCACTGCTCTTTCTTTGTAAATGTTACCTATTTCATAAATAAATCAAAACCCAGAGACCTTCGGTTTTCAGAAACTTAAATGCTTTTGTTAAAATTGTATGAAGCAAATTCGCAAACATGTGATTTATATTATCTTGGCGAAGCATGGGAGATGATAGAATATACTATTTAAATTAACTTCTCTCCCAACAAATGGAATCAATTCTGTTTTCAGGTTCCTTTTCATCCACCTTTTGTCTTGCTGCCGAATCTCTCCTATTCTCTCACTCATTCATCTATTGTGCCCTTTGCTTGATCTGATAGCATTAAACATATAATTAAGTCATAAAGGAGGGAACTGATGAATATAGCAGATGGTAATTGCTTCCTACATTTGAATGAAATGATATGCATTGCTACAATTTACAGCTTTCAACTCATATTTTATTCAGGAACCTTTTATCTTTGTTCCTGCAGAATTATTCTGCAATAAATTTAGCCATCTTATCAATAGCTTTGGTAATAGTAACAGAAACAGGGAGAAACTGAACTTTGTGCGTCTTAATGCCCAAAATCATTTTCTAGAATAATTGAATTATCTGCGGCAGAACTTTTCGGTGGCCAGTCGTATGGCCAGACAGGAAGGGACTTTGGAGAGCAATTAGAAACCGTGCGTTGCAATGGGAGAGATGATTTAACTGGTGCGTTTGGTCCCTCCAGCAGAGAGAAGAGGAAAAAAAACTTGTTGTATGTTGTAACTGCTTTGTGATTTATAGACTGCTGTGTAATAATGTTGGTATAAAGTGTGCAGTTCAGGTTCCTGCAAAATATATCTCTTTAGTTGCAGAATAATGAGAGCATTTGCATATGCAATCCATGACTTGCTGTCCTTCTCTACATAAAACATTGAAAATTGGGCATTTTCCCAACCTATCAAGCTGTGACAAGGTTTTGTAATGCCTGGCGCAAATATCACAAACGTTCTGTGAGTTACAGCCACTAGTTAGATACCTAAAGGGGTTGCCCACATTTGAGAGTCAAACCAGCTTGTTTTAAAGTGTATCCAAACCCCAAAACAAAAATGTAATATACAGACGCTTATTAGTCCTTAAATATGGTGGCTGCATTTCTTTTCTTTTAGCCTTTTTTTTCTCTTATTCTCACTCACTGTTGATTTCACCAATGGCACACTTAAGTCCTGGGATGACAACACACACAAGAGAAGACTGTGCAATCCCATCCCTCCCCGTTTGTCCATTACCAAAATTATTGGGACACCTGCCTTAACACGCACATCCACTTTAATGGCATCAAAGTCTTAGTCCGTAGGGTTCAATATTGAGTTGACCCACCCTATATAACAGCTATAACAGCTTCAACTCTTCTGGGAAGATTGCCTGCAAAGGTTTAGAAGTGTGTCTATGGGAATGTTTGACCATTCTTTCAGAAGCACACTTGTGAGGTCAGGTACTGATGTTGGACCAGAAGGCCTGGCTCGCAGTCAACACTCTAATTCATCCCAAAGGTGTTCTTTCAGGTTGAGGTCAGGATTCTGTGCAGGCCAGTCAAGTTCCTGCACCCCAAACTTGCTCATCCATGTTTTTATGGACCTTGCTTTGTGCACTGGTCCAAATCATTTGGTGGAGGGAGGATTATAGTGTGAGGTTGTTTTTCAGGGCTTGGGCTTGGCCCCTTAGATCCAGTGAAGGGAACTCTTAAGGCATCAGCATACCAAGACATTTTGGACAATTTCATGCTCCCAACTTTGTGGGAACAGTTCGGGGATGGCCCCTTCCTGTTCCAACATGACTGCGCACCAGTGCCCAAAGCAGATCCATAAAGACATGGATAAGCGAGTTTGGGGTGGAGGAATATGACTGGCCTGCACAGAGTCCTGACCTCAACCCGATAGAACACTTTTGGGATGAATTAAAGTGAAGACTTGGCCTGCGAGTGCACTTAGGTCTGCGAGTACACGTAGGTCTGCAAGTGGCCTGCAAGTGCACGTAGGTCTGTGAGTGCACGTAGGTCTGCGTGTGGCCTGCAAGTGCACGTAGGTCTGCGAGTGCATGTAGGTCTGTGAGTGGCCTGCGAGTGCACGTAGGTCTGCAAGTGCACGTAGGCCTGCGAGTGGCCTGCGAGTGCACGTAGGTCTGCGAGTGGCCTGCGAGTGCACGTAGGTCTGTGAGTGGCCTGCGAGTGCACGTAGGTCTGCGAGTGGCCTGCAAGTGCACGTAGGTCTGCGAGTGCACGTAGGTCTGCGAGTACCTGTGTATTGTCTTGTTGTGTACCTGTGTGTTGTCTTGAGTATTAGTGCCAGGAAGCTAGCTGTTAGGTAATTTGGACAGGGTAAAATCCCCAATCCTCACTAAATTTAATAGGTACGATGCCCGGCGGGTGTGGAGAGGCGACTCTTTGTACTTCTTGCTGCATGCATGCGTTCCTTGATCATCCAATCGAGGGCAAATACTGCTGTGCAAAATGTAAGCACATTGTTTCCCTGGAAGCCCAGGTTCTGAATCTGGGGAAGGAACTGTCAGCACTGAGAAATCCCTCCATACTAAAGGAGAGCCAGGAACGTACACGGCAGGTACCGGCAGGGGCCAGCACAGGGGCGGGTGGAGACAAAGAGGTGCAGGCACTAGCAAAGAGTAGATGGGTGACAGTCAGGAAGGGTAGAGAGGGAAGTGCCAGGGAGGCCGATCCAGGAGCATCCCAATAAGTACGCTCCATTGAGTGACATTGGTGAAACCAGTAAGGGACCAGCACTGCTGGAGCTGAGGGACTCTCCTAGCTGCCGGGGGAAGAACTCCTCCAGTGAGAGTGAGGGGGGCAGCAAAGGGAAAGGAAAGACAGATTCTGGTGGTAGGGGACTCAATTCTTAGAAGGACAGAGAGGGCAATCTGTAACCAAGACCTGAAGCGCCGAACAGTATGTTGTCTATCGGGCGCTCAGATTCGGCACATCACGGATCTGGTGGACAGATTACTGGGAGGGGCTGGAAAAGACCCAGCTGTCATGGTGCACGTTGGCACCAATGACAAAGTTAGAGGCAGATGGAGTGTCCTAAAGAACGATTTTAGGGACTTAGGAGCTAAATTGAGGAAAAGGACCTCCAAGGTAGTATTCTCAGGAATACTACCGGTACATCGAGCCACACCAGAAAGGCAGAGGGAGATTAGGGAAGTAAACAAGTGGCTAAAGAGCTGGTGTAGTAAGGAGAGGTTTGGGTTCCTGGAGGACTGGGCCGACTTCTCAGTCAATAACCGATACTATAGAAGGGACGGACTGCACCTAAATGAGGAGGGTGCAGATCTGCTGGGAATGAAGATGGCCAAAAAGTTAGAGGTGTTTTTAAACTAGGTGATGGGGGGGAGGGTCCAGAGGTAGAGATAGTCAGTGCGGAAGATATTCCAGAGGGTAGTATTGGGGGCATTAGTGGTAGGTTGACCAAAGCACAAAAATACAAGGTAAGTATAGTAGCAAGTCCTAGTTGCAATCTTGAAACACTCAATACAAGGACAATATGTGACCGGTCTAAACTATGTGGCATGTTCACCAATGCCAGGAGCATGGCGGACAAGATGGGTGAACTAGAGATACTGTTGTACGAGGAGGATTTGGATTTTGTTGGAATTTCAGAAACCTGGTTCAACAGCTCTGATGATTGGCTGGCAAACATTCAAGGGTATACAGTTTACCGCAAGGATAGAAAGGGTAAAAAAGGGTGAGGGGTATGCCTATATATCAAGAATAATGTACAAGCGAATGTGAGAGATGACATCACTGAGGGAGCTAGGGAGGAGGTGGAATCCTTATGGGTAGAGCTCCAAATGGATGAAGCTAAGGGGAAAATAATACTGGGAGTATGCTATAGGCTCCCTAACCTGAGGGAGGAAGTGGAGACAGATCTCCTATCACAATTTGGATTAGCAGCAAGGATGGGAAGTGTTATCATAATGGGGGATTCTAATTATCCAGACATAGACTGGGCGGAGGGAACCGCGCATTCATTTAAGGCTTGCCAGTTCCTCAATGTCTTGCAGGACAATTTTATGGGTCAGATGGTAGACGCACCAACTAGAAATAAAACATTACTGGATCTACTGATTACCAACAATACAGACCTGATCACGGATGTGGAAATACGGGGCAATTTAGGTAACAGCGATCACAGGTCAATTAGTTTCAGTATAAATCACACAAATAGGAAACATAAAGGGAATACAAAGGCACTGAATTTCAAAAGAGCCAACTTCCCTAAACTACAAACCTTGCTAAAAGGCATAAATTGGGATAAAATATTAGGAACAAAGAATACGGAGGAGAGATGGGTTTGCTTTAAGAGCATAATAAATAAGGGAATTAGCCAATGTATCCCATTGGGTAATAAATTTAAAAGAGCGAACAAAAGTCCTGGATGGCTTAACTCCAATGTAAAAATGCATATAAAAGCAAAGGAGAAGGCCTTCAAAAAATACAAGGTTGAGGGATCATCCTCAGCATTCAGTCTTTATAAAGAATGCAACAAGAAATGTACGGGTGCAATTAGGACGGCTAAGATAGAACATGAAATACACATAGTGGAGGAGAGCAAAAAAAATCCCAAGTAATTCTTTAAATATGTAAACAGTAAAAAAGGGAGGACAGACCATATTGGCCCCATAAAGAATGAGGAAGGACATCTGGTTACAAAGGATGGGGAGATGGCGAAGGTATTGAATTTATTTTCTCCTCAGTCTTCACGAGCGAATTGGGGGGCTTCAGTAACCAAAACTGCAGTGTTTATCCTCATGACACAACACAGGAAGCACCTCCATGGTTAACAGAGGACAGAATTAAAATTAGACTTGAGAAACTTAACATTAATAAATCACCGGGACCAGATGGCTTCCATCCGAGGGTACTTGGGGAACTCAGTCAAGTGGTTGCCAGACCGTTGTTCCTCATTTTTACTGACAGTCTACTGACTGGAATGGTACCAGCTGATTGGAAAAAAGCCAATGTAGCACCAATATTTAAAAAGGGCCCAAAATACATCCCTGGGAATTACAGACCAGTTAGCCTAACATCAATAGTATGTAAGCTCTTGGAGGGGATGATAAGGGACTATATACAAGATTTTAGTAATTAGAATGGTATCATTAGCAGTAATCAGCATGGATTCATGAAGAATCGTTCTTGCCAAACAAATCTACTAACCTTCTATGAGGAGGTGAGTTGTCATCTAGATAAAGGAAGGCCCGTAGACGTGGTGTATCTGGATTTTGCAAAAGCATTTGACACATTTCCCCATAAACGTTTACTGTACAAATTAAGGTCCGTTGACATGGACCATAGGGTGAGTACATGGATTGAAAACTGGCTACAAGGGCAAGTTCAGAGGGTGGTGATAAATTGGGAGTACTCGGAATGGTCAGGAGTGGGTAGTGGGGTTCCCCAGGGTTCTGGGCTGGGACCAATCCTATTTAATTTGTTCATAAACAACCTGGAGGATGGGATAAACAGTTCAATCTCTGTATTTGCAGACGATACTAATCTAAGCAGGGCAATAACTTATCCGCAGGATGTGGAAACCTTGCAAGAAGATCTGAACAAATTAATGGGGTGGGCAACTACATGGCAAATGAGGTTCAATGTAGAAAAATGTAAAATAATGCATTTGGGTGGCAAAAATATGAATGCAATCTATACACTGGGGGGAGAACCTCTGGGGGAATCTAGGATGGAAAAGGACCTGGGGGTCTTAGTAGATGATAGGCTCAGCAATGGCATGCAATGCCAAGCTGCTGCTAACAAAGCAAACAGAATATTGGCATGCATTAAAAAGGGGATCAACTCCAGAGATAAAACGATAATTCTCCCACTCTACAAGACTCTGGTCCGGCTGCACCTAGAGTATGCTGTCCAGTTCTGGGCACCAGTCCCCAGGAAGGATGTACTGGCAATGGAGCGAGTACAAAGAAGGGCAACAAAGCTAATAAAGGGTCTGGAGGATCTTAGTTATGAGGATAGGTTGCGAGCACTGAACTTATTCTCTCTGGAGAAGAGACGCTTGAGAGGGGATATGATTTCAATATACAAATACTGTACTGGTGACCCTAAAATAGAAATAAAACTTTTTTGTAGAAGAGAGTTTAACACTCTCACTCGTGGCCACTCATTAAAATTAGAAGAAAAGAGTTTTAACCTTAAACTACGTAGAGGGTTCTTTACTGTTATGGGGCGTACACACGGTCGGACTTTTCAGCTACAAAAGTCCGACAGCCTGTCCGACAGACTTTCGACGGACTTTTGGCGGACTTTCGACGGACTTGCGGCGGACTTTCTAACGAACAGACTTGCCTACACACGATCACACAAAAGTCCGTCGAATTCTTACGTGATGACGTACACCGGACTAAAATAAGGAAGTTCATAGCCAGTAGCCAATAGCTGCCCTAGCGTGGGTTTTTGTCCGTCGGACTAGCATACAGACGAGCGGATTTTTCGACCGGACTCGAGTCCGTCGGAAAGATTTGAAGTATGTTTCAAATCTAAAGTCCGTCGGATTTGAGGCTAAAAAAGTCAGTTGAAAGTCCGGAGAAGCCCACACACGATCGGATTACCAGCCAGCTTTAGTCCGTCAGCGTCCGTTGGACTTTTGTAGACGAAAAGTCCGACCGCGTGTACGCGGCATAAGAGCGGCAACGATGTGGAATTCCCTTCCACAGGCGGTGGTCTCAGCGGGGGGCATCGATAGCTTCAAGAAACTATTAGGTAAGCACCTAAATGACCAAAACATGCAGGGATATACAATGTAATACTGACACATAATCACACATAGGTTGGACTTGATGGACTTGTGTCTTTTTTCCACCTCACCTACTATGTAACTATGACTGCTAGCTAGGCCTTCTCGTCCACATCAGTGCCTGACCTCACAATTGTGTTCCCGTCGGAACAGCATACAGACAAGCAGTTTTCCCCATAGAAATTGGTTCCATCGGAAATATTTAGAACATGTTCCATTTCTAGGTCCGTCAGAATTTTCGAAAAAAAAAAAGTCAGATGAGGCATACACACGATCGGAATAGACGATGAAAAGCTTCCGTCTGACTTTTTCTGTCGGACATTCCGCTCGTGTGTACACGGCATTACTGGTTATGTCCACAACCAGTGTTGGGACAAGGTCATCTAGAGCCCAGAGCGAACATACCAAACTGCACCCCCCCCCAAGATGTATCATCCTTTCTGTGTCAGCAAAACCCCCCCCCACTAATCTGCATGCTTACGCTCTAGGCATAAAAATCCCCCCTCCCTGCACAGATTCTCTCTCTCCTCAAATCCCCAGCACAACCCCCCCCCCAAAAAAAAATCTAACACAAATCCTCTAATCCTCAAATTTACCCTCTGAGTATACACCCCCCCCATGCCAAATCCCCCTCCAAGCAAAAATTCGCCATCCTAGCACAAATCCCCCCCCCAATCATCCATGCTAGCACAAATCCCCCCCCCAAAAAAATTCCCCTCCTAGTACAAATCCCCTCCCCCCTCTCCCCTCTCCCCTCTACCATATCACCTTATCACCTCTTCTAGCACAAACCCCCAAATCCCCCCTTCTAGCACAACTCCTCTTCTCCCATCCCTCCCTCCCAACACAAATCCCCCAAAATCACCACTCCTAGCACTCCCCCCCATTAATTTTCCCCTCCTAGAACAATTCTTACCCCCTGATGCCTCCCAAATTCCCTCTCCCAACACAAATCCTCCCCAAACTCCTTGTGGCACCCCCCCCCTTCCCCCTTATATGATACCACAGTGCCCAGGGCAGCCGTTCCTCCTGCCCACCCCTTGTCCCGTCACTGTCCACAACAGTTAATCCTGAGAGACGACCACTCCAGCACACAGAAGGTGATTGGTAGCGTCAGCTAACTATGTGTACCTACTCAGGTCTCAGATTACACTGAGCTCTCCTTACTATCCTGTGCAATGTGTGACATCAGATCCCTGCCCCCCTGCCTCCTGAAGCGTAAAAATAGCCTTCGATCTGTGTGTTTAGAATGCTGTAGAGGAGTGAAGGCTGCAGATAAACAGGTACAACTCATTTAGGAGGATTTATTTGATTGCTGTGTATGGTCTGAGGCCAGCCACTTCACTGGGTATATGTAAGGGTTTACAACCACTTTAAAAACCCAAAAGGCACAAAAAAGAAAAGTTTGTTGTTAGGATTTACTTACACTTTAAAGAAAATGTCAATCCTAACTGGATGAAATAAAACCCTTTTTCCGTTCCTTGTTTAATCTCAGTGCAGCTGATCAAACTCTTTGCATTCACTTCCTGGGTATTTGCATGCAGCTTTCAATGGGTGGATGGGCATAGACATCACAAGGCTTCTATTGGGTAACATTGATCTTAAAATGCATGTCACATCAAAAGAAAAAAAACAAAAAAAAAAAAACAGAAAATTGTATCCTACTTACTGTAATTTTCCTTTTCCTGGTGCCTATCCATGGCAGCATACGTATGATAGTAGCCCCGTCTACTTCCGCCCACAGGACCAGTGCATACTGTAGCTATAAAAAGTTAACACCCACACACAACAGCCCATTTCCTGTACATTGCTAGGAACGAACTGGGTGGGTTCACTATGCTGCCTTGGATAGGCCCCAGGAAAAGAAAATTACAGTAAGTAGGATTCAGTTTTCTGTTTTCCTGGTGCCTCCATGGCATACGTATGATAGATCAATAACTAGCTAATCAGGGTGGGAAGCTTCAGCAAATTAGATCATAAGAAAGTAAGTAAGCTACTGGCTGCCTGCCAAAGACAGGTGTAGTGAGGACTACTAAGCCCATCAGTAGTGCTGAAAGAATGTGCCATAATAGAACCAGATTGGCTCCCCTGCCTGCCATGTTGGCTGACATCTCACTATGGGATAGGCAAACAAATGCCCACAGGCTCTTGATGCCATGACAACAGCAAGGCTGTGAACTTCCTGCAGCTCGAAGAGCTTCCCCAATAATTCTTATACGAGAAGCTGGCTTCAGATAAGGGTGAAGGTCTGCCTGGTAGAAAACAAATTGAGCACCATCTGCGATACTCTGCCCATCTGCACCAACATTCAAATCCCCAAGACAGTCCCCTGGAGTGCACCCCCTTCTCAAGGGGACACACCCCCAAAGGCTGCCCCAAAAATTACAGCGCAGACAGAAATAGGACAAAAGACAGCACCCAAATGCTCCTGCAACAAGTGCATTTATCTAGCCACAATCACCCCAAGCCCCAGGAAGAACACAGGGAAAGGGAGGATAGAAGCCTAGGTGGCAGCCTTGCCAATCTCTTAAACCATAGTCTGTAGACAAAAGATATATTAGTGCATCTAGTGCATCTTGTCAGTACAGGATGGAACCTGAACCCTAGACCATGGAGTTGGTTGATGGTCTGCTGAGTCAACTTGACATAATGGAGCAAGAAATCAAAGCATCAGTACAGGATCCATCTTGAAATACAAAAGAGGAAAGTAAAGGCTGAGAGATAAAACTTTCCTTCCCGACCACATCCAACCAAGAGATGGAAACTTTCTTTGAGTGAACTGGATGCAGATCAAGGAATTGAATAAGAATGTCCTGTTTGAGGAGACAGATAGAAACTAAGATCACCAGATCACCAGATCACTTCTGGTACAGACAGTTTGAATCTGAGACTAGAGTGTGTAAACTTATCAATAAAAAAAAGCACTCTGTCCTGAGCTGTGAGTAGGGCCATCCAGACATTCCCAAGGTGAGTCGGTTCCATAGACGATCTACGAACCTATCCAAATTACTGGAATATCTGGAGGACCATGCCAGGTTACTTGATAAAACATGAACCAATAATTCTCCATCTAAGGATCTCTCTATGAAAATATTTCAAGAAGGCATTGAGGCTAGTACTAGGTCCAGCATCCTAATAGGGCGTACACACGGTCGGACTTTGTTCGGACACTCCGACAACAAAATCCTAGGATTTTTTCCGACGGATGTTGGCTCAAACTTGTTTTGTCTACACACGGTCGCACAAAGTTGTCGGAAAATCCGATCGTTCTAAACGCGGTGACGTAAAACACGTACGTCGGGACTATAAACAGGGCAGTGGCCAATAGCTTTCATCTCTTTATTTATTCTGAGCATGCGTGGCACTTTGTCCGTCGGATTTGTGTACACACGATCGGAATTTCCGACTACGGATTTTGTTGTCGGAAAATTTTATCTCCTGCTCTCCAACTTTGTGTGTCGGAAAATCCGATGGAAAATGTCCGATGGAGCCCACACACAGTCGGAATTTCCGACAACACGCTCCGATCGGACATTTTCCATTGGAAAATCCGACCATGTGTACGGGGCATAATACACGAGGTGCTGACCAATAGACAAGAAGCAGGATCCCAGAATAGGCTGTTGTGTGGGTGTTAACTTTCTATAGTTATGCACTGGTCCTGTGGGCGGAAGTAGGCGGGGCTACTATCATACGTATGCTGCCATGGAGGCACCAGGAAAACATTTTCACTGAAGGTAGAATGGAGAAGGATTGGAACCCCTGGGTGGCCTCTGCTAGAGAGAATTTCCTTACTTTCTGTCCTGGAAAATCTGCAACAGAGACCCTGACAGAAAGGACTGACAGGTTCTAGCCTACCCCTACTTTACAAAAAACAAAACAAAACAAAAAAAACAACTTTTTTTATTTCTATCAGTGTTGCTGTTGGAGAGTTCTCTTCACTTCCTGTCTGGTAAAACATTGCCAGCAGGTCAGGAAGTAAGAGCAAATCACTTTTATAATACTGGTACAAATTAATAGGATACATTTAGAGATCCAAAACACAGAGACATGATTGATATTTCTTCAGTAACGTTAAAGTTGTAAATTACATACCTAATTTTAGACCCAGTGATATCATCACTGGATCTCTGCTTTCTGCAATGTAAGTAGATCATAGCTGGTGAGAGGAGCTGTACATAGCTCCCTGAATACAGTGAACCAACCTAGTTCAAACGTTTGTTACCTCAACACTTCATAAGCCTGATATGTGCCTGCCGTACCATGTACGTGTATAAAAAAGTATCCTGTTCTCTTTGTATTGCTTCCTTTGTGTGAAATTACTGAGGATCCTGCCAGTCCCTCTGATTTCCTGATAAAAACTGACCACACTAAGCAGGATTACACAGCATGCCCAGTTCTCTAGTTGTGCTGGGAACTCAGTGTACTCTCCTCCAATAATCGGACTTGTACTGATATGCCTCTGCTGCACAGACTTTCACTGGGAAGCTCAGTGTGCTGCTGCTGCTGCTTCTCCTTCTCCTCCCCTCAGCTCTTATGCAGCTGAGAACAGAGGGAATGTGATCACTTATAAAAAAGGAAAAAGAGGTATATATATATATATATATATATATATATATATATATATATATATATATATATATATATATATATATATATATATTTATTTATTTATTTTTTATACCTATACACAGATGTTTTGCCTTTCATTTCTATGTTAAACTAAATGGGTTGTTTTACAAGGTGATCATTTACAATCACTCAAAATGCCCACATATGATGTTCAAAGGAAATAAAGGAAATAAAATCAAATTAATTAAAGGGGTGGGCCAGGGAATGTCAGACAGAGTAGGAAAGAGCTAGATAAGGCTGGAGGTCCTCCAGCCAGCAGAAGAAGCGGGCTCTATTTCACTTTATTTGACTCTCACTGTGCAGTGAAATAAGATTACCCACTTCAACACCGGCCACTTTGACCCCTTTCCTGCCCAGGATATTTTTCGCCTTTCAGCGCTGTCACACTTTGAACAATGATTGCGCGGCCATGCAACACTGTACCCAAACTAAATTTTTATTATTTTGTTTGCACAACTAAAGCTTTATTTTGGCGGTATTGCACCACTTTAATACAAGGCACTTTCACCCCCTTCCTGGCCAGGCCAAATTTTCAGCTTTCAGCTCTGTCTCACTTTGAATGACAATTGCGCGGTCATACAACACTGTACCCAAATACATTTTTAATCATTTTCTTCACACATGGTATTTAATCACTGCTGGGTTTTTTATTTTTACTAAAAAAAAAGACAGAAAATTTTGAATCTTAGTTTATTCAGTCAGTCAGTCAGTAAATTTTGTTAATAAGTATTGCTTCTCTTTCACTGATGTGCGCTGATGAGGTGGCACTGATGGGCTGCACTGATGGGCACTGATGAGGTGGCACTTATGGGTACTGATGAGGCAGCACTTATGGGCACTGATTAGGTGGCACTGATGAGGAGGCACTAATATGCCACACTGATGGGCACTGGTAGGTGGCACTGGAGGGCACAGAGAGGTGGCACTGGAGGGCACTGAGAGGTGGCAGTGGAGGGCACTGAGAGGTGGCACTGGTGGGCACTGAGAGGCGGCATGGATAGGCAGCATGGATGGGCACTGATATGCGGCATGGATGGGCATTGAAGGGCAGCACTGATAAGCAGGCACTGATGGGCACTGAAAGGCAGCACTGACTTGCATCACTAATGGGCACTAATTGGTGTCACTGATGGGCACTGCTGGGGCTTTACTGTAATCAGGGCACTGATCAGCGGTGCCCTGATTACCTGCCCTGGTCTCCCCTGCGAGGAGATGCCGCTGATCGGCTCTCCTTGCCACACACTCTGTCAGTGTAAGGCGAGGAGAGCCGATTAACGGCACTTCCGCATTTACATATGAGCAGCTGTGATTGGACACAGCCAATCACATGATTAAAGAGCCGTGTCATCGGCTCTTGACAGAGATCGGAAGGATCTCTGGAACACGGTGTGGCCGCGATCAACACGCGCCCGAGCGTGCATTCTGGGGCACCGCCATATTATGTCCTCCCAGAATGAGAGCCGCACCACTCCTCTGTCATTTGATGGTGGGCGGGCGGCAAGTGGTTAATCATCACTGAGTTTTTTTATTTTTTGCTAAATAAATGAAAAAAGACTGAAAATTTGGGGGGGGGGAAATGCATTTTTCTTTGTTTCTGTTATAAAATTTTGCAAATTAATAAATGTTCTTCATAAATTTAGCCCAAAATGTATACTGCTGCATTTCTTTGGTGAAAATAACTCAATGTACATTATTCAGTCTGTAGGAAAGTTATAGAGTCCACACACTATGGTACTCTATATACAGTATCTGAAAATTGATCAATCCTGATGTACTGACGGTCTATCTCATTTCTTGAGGCCCTAAATTGCCAGGACAGTACAGATCTCCCCCCCTTTTGGGAAAGTAGACAGTCCGCGATATTTAATTAGAGGCATGGCTTGTCTTTTGAAGTTGTAATTTTTTTTTTGTCATAATTGTTTGGAAAATGAAGAATGGAGAAAAATTCACAATATTTTTTTTTTTTTCACATACTGTCACCAGTGCAGTACAGCGTCATCATATAACTGGTGTGGTGGTGGTGATCAGGGTCACTGACTGGTGACACTACAAAAAAAAATGTTAAAAATGTATTTTTATCACTTTTTTTTCTTTTTTTTACGATTTTTTTAACACACTTTGACCAGAGCACTATAATGTTACCATAGTAACATTATACTACTCTGGAGAAGTTACATAGTTAGGTTGAAAAAAGACACCAGTAAAAAAAAATAATAAAAAAAATCATACAATCCCATATACACAATCCTGTACCCACAGTTGATCCAGAGGAAGGCGAAAAACCCCAGCAAAGCATGACCCAATTTGCTACAGCAGGGAAAAAAAATCCTATCTGACCCCCCCGAGAGGAAGTGATCAGGATTTTTTTTTTTTACACATTATGTTTGCTTATAGCATTGAATTAAATTGCTGTAAGCAAACATTTTACTGAATGAAACTGATCCATTCAGTTTGTTTTGTTCTGATTAGTTGTGATTGGTCAAAGCTAATCATATGGTACAGACGGGCTGTGATTGGCCTTGTCTGTAATATTAAATTAAATTGACCAGCTAGCAACACAATTGTACACAATAGATGGCATGAAAGGAAGGCATCCATTGTGTACAACTATCATGTGACCTGCTGTGATTGGTCACGGCGGTCACATGGTACCGACAGCGAGTCTGTACACTCATCAGTCATTGGCTGTGACCTGTGATGCGGCACTTCCTAACAGGACGTCATATAGCAGGATGATGGCCGGGCGGGAAGGTATTAAGTAATTTAGTATAGGAGAGGAGTCTGCACAACTATAGAAGACTGAGAGTAATGCCGCGTACACATGGTCGGACTTTTCAGCTACAAAAGTCCGACAGCCTGTCCGACAGGCTTCACACAAAAGTCCGACGGATTCGTACGTGATGACGTACACCGGACTAAAATAAGGAAGTTGATAGCCAGTAGCCAATAGCTGCCCTAGCGTGGGTTTTTGTCCGTCGGACTAGCACACAGACGAGCGGATTTCTGGGTCCGGCGTAGTTACGACGTAAAGATTTGAAGCATGTTCCAAATCTAAAGTCTGTCAGATTTGCGGCTGGAAAAGTCCGCTGAAAGTCCGGGGAAGCCCACACACGATCGGATTGTCAGCCAGCTTTAGTCCGTCGGCGTCCGTCAGACTTTTGTAGACGAAAAGTCCGACCGTGTGTACGCGGCATAAGACTGGAGTTTAGCTTTATGACATATTTTCTGACGCAGAATTGCTTGGCTTTGTTAGAGTCTTACTGTAGCTGTGGCACTTTTGATGCCTAAATACAGCCTATCACATTTACAATCAAATAAACAGCAGATAATGATTTTCTCTAAAACTTCCTCACGCTTTTATTAACCTAATGAAGAACAAATTTGCTGCAACAGTACAAATAGGCTTAATATGTAAATGTCCTGCTAATTGTTTTTTTTTTTTTCTCCTTCCTTTCTTAATGTAATGTGTTAATATACTGAAATTGAGAAAACTTAAAACCTAATGAAAAAGTGAAAAGAGGGCTTTACATTGTCCAACTAGCCAAAGGAGGAGGGGCCAAGAGATAATTAAGGTTAAAATGTAAGATTGAAAATTCTTTAACTGCCCCCGAAACTGGGGCAAGAATCACTTTCTCCACTTTTGTAGAATTTATTATGGATCAGTGGGGCAATGATAACTTTTTATTGTAATTATTAAAAGTAATAAAATATTAAACAATATTTCTCTCTCTCTATATTATATATGATTCCTGAACAATTTAAAGCGGAGGTCCACCCAAAAATAAAAAATTACATTAACATTCTCCATAAAATCTAAAAAATAAATTTGAAAAAAAATTTTTTTTTTATTTACCAGAAACGCCTGTTGCTAGGCAGTCTTCCTAATCTGCTTCTTTCTATTCTGCGGAGCTGTTTGGTTTCCTCCTCTTCGGCGAGCTGCCCCGTTGTCTTCTGGGACCTGTGTGTCCCCCAGAAGACGACAGGGCCATTCACAAAGCACCGCGCGACTCGCACATGCGCAATAGGGTCGCAAGGCCCCACTGCCTGTTTCCCTTATTTAGGATGGTGGCGCCGGCACCTGATCCGATGGACGGACCGACCTCAAGGGGCCGACATCGTGGGCTTGCTGGACAGGTAAGTGCCCTTATTAAAAGTCAGTAGCTACAGTGTTTGTAGTTGCTGACTTTAAAATAAAAAACGGCTGGAACAACGCTTTAACTTGACAGACAGTAACCCACGATTAAAAACGTCCCTTTTGCCGTGTTTGCATGCCGTGTTTAGCCACGTTTGCTTTTTTTAACTTTTCTTTTTTTAAATAGTCAAAAATGTTTCTCCATTAAAAACATCTGTAAACGAAACATGGCTAAATGCGAGTTACTGCATTTATACCCGATTACAAGCTGTTACAGGCGTTTCAAATACCTCTGAATATCCGTCCTGAACGCATTTTTTTGCTTTCCAAAAAATGCTTCTAAACTCAACTGCCTAGAAAACGACTATAAACGACTCTATGTACATGTACTGATAAGGTAACAGGAGAGTTTAGGGGTAGCTGAAAAATGCCCAACTGCTCCTAAAAGTCCGTTTACCAGCAGCAGTGTACATGAAGTAAAGGGTGTAAATTTGCTGCCCCCGCTGGCTACAAAAGTGGGTACACCCCTAAGTGAAAATGTCCAAATTGGACCCAAAGTGTCAATATTTTGTGTGGCCACCATTATTTTCCTGCACTGCCTTAACCCTCTTGGTCATGGAGTTTGCTAGAGCTTCACAGGCTGTCACTGGAGTCCTCTTCCACTCCTCCATGAAGACATCACGGAGCTGGTGGATGTTAGAGACCTTGCGCTCCTCCACCTTCTTTTTGAGGATGCCTCACAGATGCTCAATAGGGTTTAGGTCTGGAGACATGCTTAGTCAGTCCATCACCTTTACCCTCAGCTTCTTTAGCAAGGCAAGTGTCATCTTGGAGGTGTGTTTGGGGTCATTGTCATGTTGGAATACTGCCCTGCAGCCCAGTCTCCAAAAGGAGGGGATCATGCTCTGCTTCAGTATGTGTCCCTGTATCCCTGTGGCTACTGATCCCAGCAGCAGCACCTCTTCAGGGACTGCCAGTCCGCCTGGCTACTTCCCACAGTCCTGCCAAACTGCACACTTACTAGCCTTCTTGGCTGACTTCTCCTGGAGATCTCCCGGACATGCTGACTCTCTCCTGCTATCCTCACACCTGCTCCCGTGCATCCAGGACAGGATCCCTCCGTGTGTTGTAAAGGATCCCTCCAGCACTCAAGCCCCAGGCCCAAGGTCAACCCCCTCAGACCAAGGGGCACCCTCAAGGGCCTCCAAAAGCCTCCTCGGCACTCCATCTCCACCTGACACCATTGAGTATAAAAGAGGGGCCTACCCCCTGCCAGCCCACTTGCTGGGGATTGGCTGGGGCCCCCTTCAATACTTCAGGCAGCTCCTTCTTACCTTCCTCCCATTTTTCTTGAAACTTCTCCAAGGTTTCAGCAAGTAGGGGGAGGCACCAGAGATGCTGCCTGATGAGTCATCCAGCCTCCCTGAGTCACTCACCCTGATCCAGATTTAGCCTAGGCTTGGTCGCCAGCCAAGCCAAACAATTTACCTACTCTAACAACTAAATACACTCCTAGCACACTAGAGGGTTCTACATAAATATGAAATATTACACATAAATATTTTGTATTCTCTGTTTCAGCCGGAAGGTGGAGCTGTAGTCTCCCTTTTACATGTTTTATGCTTTCAAAGCTATCTGTAGCTACTATGCTGGATTTTAAAGATGAATTGAATGCATCAAGCAACATTTATCTATTCACCCATTCTAAGCTGTTTAGATACCCTCCCAACCAGGTCCCAATTAGAGAGACACAATCTAAAATGAAACAGCTATGCTCTCTCTTTACAAAGCTTTCGGAATCTGTTGTGAAGGGAATGCCCAAGGTACAACATGGATTTTATATAAAAAGATTTAGAAACAATGGATATAAAACATCTGCCTTAAAAATGAAATTGACTCCAAACCTTTAGAGCCCATTTACTGCACTTTAACCGGTTCAATACAGGGCAATTTCACCCCCTTCCTTCCCAGGCCAATTTTTAGTTTTCAGCGCTGTCGCACTTTAAACGTCAATTGCGCGGTCGTGCAACGTTGTACCCAAAAAAAATTGACGTCCTTTTTTCCCCACAAATAGAGCTTTCTTTTGGTGGTATTTGATCGCCTCTGCGGTTTTTATTTTTTGCGCTATAAACAAAAGAAGAGCGACAATTTTGAAAAAAACACAATATTTTTTACTTTTTGCTATAATAAATATCCCAATTTTTTTTTTAAAAAAAACAAATTTTTTCCTCAGTTTCGGCCGATACATATTCTTCTACATATTTTTGGTAAAAAAAATCGCAATAAGCGTATATTGATTGGTTTGCGCAAAAGTTATAGCGTCTACAAAATACGGGATAGATTTATTGCGTTTTTAAAAAATATATATTTACTTACTTTTTTAGCGGCGATCGCGATTTTTTTTCGTGACTGCGACATTATGGCGGACACATCGGACACTTTTGACACATTTTTGGGACCATTCACATTTATACAGCGATCAATGCTATAAAATTGCATTGATTACTGTGTAAATGTGACAGGCAGTGAAGGGGTTAACCACTAGGGGGCGGGGAGCAGTTAATATGTTTCCTAGGGAATGCTTCTAACTGTAGGGGGAGCGGACGTACAAGGGGAGGAGACCGATCAGTGTTCCTCCGTTCTGGGAACACAGATCGCTCTCCTCAGAGCTGACAGGCTGTGGATCTGTGTGTTTACACACACAGATCCACGGTCCGCCCAGGTTAACCGGCAATCGCGGGTGCCCGGCGGACATCGCGGCCGCCGGGCACACGCACCGGGTCCCGAGGAACGCGGCGGGCACGCGCGCTCCCGGCGGCGCGCGCGCGCCCCCTAAGTGGCCGGGAATCCCAGGACGTCATATGACGCCCACCCAGGATGGGAGATCCCATCTGTGGACGTCATATGACTATACGCCGGTATTGAAGTGGTTAACAAGCTTTAAATCGGATACAACTTATTTTTTTCTAACTCACTGAATTGTACTACTTTTTGTTGCAGTGTGCTCATGCTTAGTGCCTTGATGTGCAATTCAAAATGGCACCACAACTCAGCAACCTTATTCTCTTTTTCAACTGTTTCGCAAGCCAAAGGCAGTAGGGCTTGAAAAATGGGAGTAGTCAAGAGCAAGCCTGGAGTGCCATGGAATGGAAACAGCAGAGGTTACTGAATCACTGAATTCCTGATCATACACGTAAGTTAAAGAAGAAGTACAGCCAAACGAGCTTTAACTGCATACGGTCCCCCCCCCCCAGTCCTTACCAGGCCATTCAGGTCTGGTATGGGTTTTAAGGGGAACTCCACGCCAAATGATTTAAAAAAAATTGGCGCGGGGGTCACCCTCCAAAATCTATACCAAACCCTTATCCAAGCATACAGCCTAGAGGTCAGGATATGGGGGACGAGTGAGCACCCCCCCTCCTGAACCAAACCAGGCCACATGCCCTTAACATGGGGAGGGTGCTTTGGGAGACAAGAGCCTCTTCCTGACAACCCTGGCCATTGGTTGTCGGGGTCTGTGGGCGGGGGCTTATCAGAATCTGGAAGCCCCCTTTAACAAAGATACTGTCCCCCCCTATGTGAATGGGTATCGGGTACATTGTACCCCTACCTATTCACCAAAAAAAGTGTCAACAAGTAAAAACCACAATAGACAGTTTTTGACAATTCCTATATTAAAAAAAGTAAAAATAATAAAATGCAATCAGCGCAAAAATAAACGACACCCCCCTTAAAAAAATGCAAGCTGAACACTCAAGATTTTTCACAAAAAACAAAAGGGAAATATATATAGTAGAAAGTGCAGCGCAATAAACATTATGATCACGAAACAATATATACTAATATCATAAAGTCCACTGAAAGTCCTTACTGAAAATGTTGGACTACAAGTCTCAGAAAATTCAAAGAAAGGCTCCACCGGTGAAAATCAGACAGCAGTAAGTAAATGGTGACTAACCCTCCACCTCTGGTAGTATATCTACGCTCACCTCAGTGTATGGACTCCTGAACTAACAGGCAGTCAATGCAGGCAGAGCCCACACAAAAAGGTAGACAGCTGGTGTGATTCAATAGAAACAAATTCTCCAGAGTGTTCACATCAATGAGGATGTCCAAATATGTATAGGAGAAAAGGGAAGGATTGAAGTGCTCACTGTGCAGTAATTAGCAAGTAAATTTATTAAAAGCTCAAATACGGGCTACTCACATGTTACAAATAAAAGACAGGCTCTTTGTACAACAACTGTGTACACGTATCGTATAGATGGCAGCGGGTGACGTCAACCAAACGTGACTCCCCCCCCCCCCGTACGAAAAATAGAAAAAAATAAAAAAGCTCTGCTTCGATGGGAGGCCTCCCGGTGACTGTTGTCTCTTGGCTGTGACAGTTGTTACAGTATATCACAAAAGTGAGTACACCCCTCCCATTTATGTAAATATTTTATTATATCTTGTCATGTGACAACACTGAAGAAATTACACTTTGCTGCAATGTAAAGTAGTGAGTGTACAGCTTGTATAACAGTGTAAATTTGCTGTCCCCTCAAAATAACTCAACACACAGCCATTAATGCCTAAACCGCTGGCAACAAAAGTGAGTGCACCCCTAAGGTAAAATGTCCAAATTGAGCCCAATTAGTCATTTTCCCTCCCTGGTGCCATGTGACTCGTTAGTGTTACAAGGTCTCAGGTGTGAATGGGGAGCAGGTGTGTTAAATTTGATGTTATCACTCTGACTCTCCCATACTGGTCACTGGAAGTTCAACATGGCACCTCATGGCAAAGAACTGTCTGAGGATCTGAAAAAAAAATTGTTGCTCTACATAAAGACAAGTCCCTGAAACTGAGCTGCAGCATGGTGGCCAAGACAATACAGCAGTTTAACAGGATAGGTTCCACTTAGAACAGGCCTCGCCATGGTTGACCAAAGAAGTTGAATGCACATGCTCAGCATCATATCCAGAGGTTGTCTTTGGGAAATAGATGTATGAGTGCTGCCAGCATTGCTGCACATGTTGAAGGGGTGGGGGGGTCAGCCTGTCAGTGCTCAGCCCATACGTCGCACACTGCATCAAATTGGTTTGCATGGCTGTTGTCCCAGAAGGAAGCATATTCTAAATTTGATACACAAGAGAGCCAGCAAACAGACTAAGGACATGGATTACTGGAACCATGTCCTGTGGTCTGATTAGACCAAGATAAACTTATTTGGTTCACATGGTGCCAAGTGTGTGTGGTGAAGAGTACAAAGACAAGTGTGTCTTGCCTACAGTCAAGCATGGTGGTGGGAGTGTCATGGTCTGGGGCTGCATGAGTGCTGCCGGCACTGGGGAGCTACAGTTCATTGAGGGAACCATGAATGCCAACATGTACATACTGAAGCAGAGCATGATCCCCTCTCATAATCTCATCTCCCAACTTATGTTCGACTCGAACATCAGGACCATCCCTAGTCAGAAAGTATCTTGGATGTTTGGGCAAAAGGAACGGTTTCAGGGTTTTAACGCCAACCTTTTTACTGTCCCAAAAACAAACAGGGGCATTTGTCCAGTTCTGGATATAAAGCCTAAAATGTCTTTATTCTAGTTCAAAAGTTCCCTCATGGAATCCACCAAGTCTGCCATAGTCTCTCTCCACCAGGAGTGTTCAGCAAGGTTCTGGCCCCAGTTCTAGCCTTCTTATGCTCCCAGGTATTCCCATTGATGACCATCTGTTGAGAGAATCATCAGCTTGTTTCCATCGAAGTGATGCAGACAATCCAGACCCTAAAAAGGTTTGGTTGGATTCTGAGCTTTCAGAAATTAGCGCTGGAACTGACACACTACTTGGAATGTCTGGGTCTAGTCCTAGACACAGCCCAGAGTTTTTTTGCCCACAGAATTCTGGGCTTGATGGTCATCCTCCTCAAAGCAGTTCATTTCCACTCCAGTTTCCTACAACGCATTATGTCCATGTGGGACAAAAAAATGCAATCCCTGGACAAATCCATATGCTTGACACAGAAGACCAGATTTTCTCTGGTCAGGTGGCTCAGGAATTCAGCTGTGATATTGATAAAGTCCTTCCTCAGACTTAAAGGGAAAATCATCACAACAATTATCAGCCTGAATGGCTGGGAAAGAGTCCTGGACACCCTATTGTTGCAGGGAACTTGCTCATCGGAGGAATCTCATCTCCCAATCAACATTCTCAAGCTCTGAGTGATTTGGTTGTCTCTGCAATGCTGAACACTTCACATTAAGGATCATCCAGTCAGGATTCAGTTAGACAATACCACAGCAGTAGTGTTGATTAATCATCAGGGAGGAAACTGAAGTCTCGTTGCAGCAATAAAGGTAGAGAGAATTCTCTTTTGCGTGGGACTCCCTGTTCCTGCCCTGTCTGCTGTTCACATTCCGACCATGTACAATTGGCAAGTAAACTACCTCAAGTGGGAGCACCTTACCCTGGAGGAGTGGTCACTATACCTGGAAGTGTTTCAGGACCTGTGTTACAGGTAGGATAGCAGATGTGGATCTTCTGGCCTCCAGGTTCAATACCAAATTGAGCAGATTTATCTCCAAATGTAGGGATCCTCTGGAAGAGGCAGTGAGTGCTCCAGTGACTCCATGGGATCAGTATTATTATTATTATTATTATTATTTTACAGAATTTATATAACAACAGTTTGTGCAGAGCTTAACAAAATGAAGGCAGACATTACAGTTGCATTACAATTTGGTACAAGAGGAATCAGAGGGCCCTGCTCATTAGGGCTTACAATCTAAAAATGAGGGTCAATTGATACAAAAGGTAATAGCTGTGGGGGATAAGCTGATGGAGGAAATAAGTGTATTAGTTAGAAGCAGGATAGGCTTCTTTAAAGAGAAGGGTTTTCAGGTATTGTCTAAAGAAGATTAGGGGACAGTTGAACAGATTATTGTAGGGGGTTCCAAAGGATGGGAGAAGCTCTGGAGAAATCCTGGAGGCGAGTATGGGAGGAGGTGACAAGGGAGCTAGAAAGCAGGAGGTCTTGCGAGGACCCAAGAGAGTGGCTTGGTTGGTATTTTGGGACTGGGTTAGTGATGTAGCTGGAGTTATGGATGGCTTTGTAAATTATTGTTAGTACTTTGAATTTAATTAGTTGGATGAGTGGAAGCCAGTAGAGGTATTGGCAGAGAGGAGTGGAGGACACGGAATGGTTGGTAAGGTGGATGAGTCTTGCAGCGGCATTCATTATGGACTGAAGGAGGGATAGTCTATGTCAGGGATCCTCAAACTACGGCCCTCCAGCTGTTGCAGAACTACACATCCCATGAGGCATTGTAAAACTCTGACATTCACAGACATGACTAGGCATGATGGGAATTGTAGTTCCTGAACACCTGGAGGGCTGCAGTTTGAAGACCCCTGGTCTATGTAAAGGTAATCCAATGAGGAGGGAGTTGCAGTAGTACAGCTGGGCTACACATTTCCTTCTCTGAAACTCTACTCAGCAAGATTGAGATAGAGGACATTTAGTTGCACCTCATAGCACTAAACTGGCCGAGGTGGATGTGGTGCTCTGACTTGATCAGGAATCTGGCTGTTCCAGATCAACCAGATTTCCTATTTAAAGAATTGGCCTATCACTCTGCTTAATGGTTGCTGGCTTTAAGCCTAAGTCTTGAGAGATTGGGGTCTATGAGTTAGTGCTTCCCACACTTCAGAAAGCTAGGAAATCTACCTCTTGTATGGTCTATCATCATACACAAAGGGCTTATTTCACATGGTGTGAAAACATTTGAACCTGACCCTGAGTGCTATCTTGGCTCTTGCAAACTCTTTTCAAAGACCTCTAGAGTCCCATCCTTTCATAAGAACCATTGTATAGGGTGCCTTTCACTGTAGTTCCTCCTGTACAGCCCCATGTTACCCCGTGCAATGTCAGTTTGATTCTTTCAGCCCTTCAAAGACCACCTTTTGAAACACTTAGGAATATTTCCCTTTTCTCTTACATTTATAAGGTTGTGTTCTTAACTGCCATCTTCTCTGCAAATTGTGGGTCTTAGCTGGTGGCCCTTTTTAGTCTTACACAAGTGTGATGGACTGTAAATTATACTGTTGAAATTATTAGGAAAATAGACACCATACAACTTTTTTTTAATTATTAAAGCGGTGTTCCAGACGAGAAAAAAAAAAAAAATTTAAAAGTCAGCAGCTGCAAACACTGTAGCCACTGACTTTTAATCAGGACACTTACCTGTCCAGGTAGCTCGCGATGTCGCCCCCCGAGGCCGATCTGTCCATCGAATTGGGTGCAGGCACCGCCATTCCAACTAAAGGAAACCGGCAGTGGAGCGAGTCACGCAGCACTCTGTGAACAGCCAGCTTGTCTTCTGGGACACACACATTTCCCGGAAGACAACGGGGGCTCGTCACAGAAGAGGAGGGGACGTTCTTGGCCACAGCCCGGCTGGATCAGAAGTACTCTTAGTACTTCCAAAAAAGGTACGAGAGAAAGTAAAAAAAAAAGATTGAAATAAAAACAAGTGGTGGAGAGGTAGTCTTTCATTTAAGACCACCTCTCAAAATTGGGTGGAACTCCGCTTTAAGTTTGAGTTCTGTAAAAGATGTTCTGGAAGCAGCCTGTAGGTGGCACATGACACTGTAATGAGGGGGGAAGTAACATTCTGGCCAACAGTGGTAATAAAGTGGAAAAAGAACCAGAACATGGCAGAATAAAGTGCTCTAGTTTCTCATCATTCTACAGGTATGCAGAACTGTTTTAATCACATAAATTTAAGTAAAATGTATATGTGAAAGACTCATAATGGCTCTGCAATGCTGGATGTTATGTTAAACACAAGCATTGAGTATTATGAGTATATTAGCAATAGATTAGTTCCAGATGTACAGTAAAACTACTAAACTTTAAAACTAGTCAAAAGTGTTTGTATAATTGATATTATAGGCCTAAAATAATAGATGCACAACTGGATGCATATATATATATATATATATATATATATATATATATATATATATATGTATATATATATATATATATAATGTGTCTTATCTGATGGATCAGAGGTTCAGCCCTTAATTGTGCTGTTTGTTTGCTGTTTGTTTGCTGTTTGGTGTATTTGGCTATGCAGTATACGAACATGTAAAATGTCTGCAGCCATATACCATTCAAGAGGCAAAAAAAAGAGAAAATATTTTACATTTTACCACTTGCCGAGTGTCCGCCAAATACCTGCCGTCAAATGAGGGTGGCAGAATGGCACTCCTGCGCAAATTGCCATAGCTGTATGGCGGGCACTTTAAGGAGTATAGGGTATCCCTAAGGAGCCGATGCGCTTGCACAGCGGTCACGACTTCCGCCGGGCACCCGTGATCGCTCCTGACAGAGCGAGAACAGGGATTTGTGTGTGTAAACAACCCCCCATAGTTAGAACACACAGTGAGGGAACACATTTAACCCCTTGATCGCCCCCTAGTGTTAACCCCTTTCCTGTCAGTGACATTTATACAGTAATCAGTGCATTTTTATAGCACTGTTTGCTGTATAAATGTCAATGGTCCCAAAGATGTGTCAAAAGTGTCCGATCTGTCCGCCATAATGTTGCAGTCCTGATTAAAATCGCAGATCGTCGCCATTACTAGTAAAAAATAATAATAATAAAAATGCCATAAATCTATCCCTGATTTTCTATATGCCAGACATTTGTCAATGAATGAGTGGCCCCATTGCAAAAAAATCCTCTCTATTTCTATTCTAGTAACAACTTATTATTTTAAATTTTACACCTCTTTCAGTCCCAGGTGAGACAGAGTCTCTTCAGGAGGGGTGCAGACAGCAATAAAAAACAACTAACGGGGGGGTATAACCCTTATTCATGCTATCAAAAACTAAAACCAAAGGTTTTGGCTTTAGATACAACTTTTTTAAAATTGTATTGTTGCTATTGTGACATTTCAGAAATTCATACTTGCAGATCTGGAAATTTACTGAAAGGTCTGCTTTAATAGTCTGTCTCGGAAAAATATGAAAGAGGGATGCTTATTGGTTGACATAGGTAGCAAAGGCAGTCAGTCCTATTTTCATGATGACTGCAAATGTTATGAAGAAATGTTTTTCTGAATGCAGCTCATGGTGTTGAATGAATCAACATCGTGGTGATTCCTCTGAACTGTCCATTTTGATCACTCTGCTTTCCCATAGTTGCAATAAAAGAGCATATGCTTGAGAAATATTAGCTCTCCACAAGACAGAAGACTTGCCGGCAGGTTAGTGACAAGGAAAGAAAGAAACTCCCTTGTGGCATACAAGAAAGAAGAGTTCTTTTTGTTTTGCTCCAATTTATCCTAAATTAAGTTCATTTTAAAGATCTGTAGTCTTTTTGAGTCATTGTATTTCTCTCCACCAGAGAAGGATTGATTTCTTATTAAACGAATGGCTTCAGCGTGATTAATCACCCCTTCATGGAATTAATAATTCCACATTCCAGTGTCATTAGAGTCCTTAGAGTTATGTACCACTTTTAAAGTGAAACTCCACCTATATCCAAAAAATAAAAAAAAAGTACATATACTCTCCACATGATAATATATTTTATTAGGGCTGGCATCACAAGCATTACTGTAACCCACATAAAAGACAATATGCGCTGCTTTGCTGAAAATGCTGCAGGTACATTTTTTTAATTTTTTTTTTGCGTTGATGTGTGCCGTCAGCCTATTCAAATGCACAAGTGTTGATGGGCTCTAAAGGAAGCCTATTAAAATGTTAAAAAATGGAGGCTGCTCTTGTTGATCTCTAGCTGCCTGACTGTCATACTAACGCTCTGGTCTTGGTACTGTGAGTCACTGGCCTGAAACAAATTTTGAGATAAGACCTTTTGACTTTTTTCTGAGTCGCCTTATCTTCATACTTGTTCTGAGTCAGTGACTCCAGCCAAGTGGGTTATTATAAAAGTAAAGCAAACAGCATTTCAAGGGTCAGCAGTGGCAGCCCTCATATTTTACTTATGAGGGTTCTACCTTAAAATGAACCCATGCATTGCCCATGCAGGGCAAAATAAAATAACAGTCTCACTTTAATGCTCTCTTCCCAGTAGCCCATTTACTCATTTTCTTTCCTCCCCTGCTACTCAGTTCGGTAATTGCGAGTGATGAAAATACTCATTACTTTGGTGTATAGAGGAACATGTGATTCACTCCATTTATCAGTGTTGGTACTCGGTGATTGGCTCAGTGCTGTCATGTGGAGGTGGGGATCCACATACATACAATCCAACAAGAACGCAAAAAACAAACATCCAAGTCTATGGTTTTTAATGATAAAATTGAATTACAGCAGAAACTAGCTAATGTGTTTTGGGGGACATATACACTCTCCCTTCTTCGGGGATAATGACTTTTAACTTAAAGGAGTTCGTTCTGAACTCCTGTGAACCATTTTCAGCAGACAGTGGGCTGAAGCCTGCTGTTGGCTGATGCCACAGAGCCGGTCCAGGGCCGGTCACAATAATGAAGTCAGGATTCGCCCACATGCCTGGACTGCACTTGGCTCAGCCTCTCATCAAGCCCCTGAGAACCTGAGCCGGCCACTACTGCCTCCTCCACAGCCCAGTGCTCCAGTGAGTGCAGGGGGGTGGGGGGGGGCATGCAGTCACCAGCCCTCTGCTCAGGGAGCCCTGCGAACTGAGCGGTCAGCAGTGTTTGATCGCTCAGTTCTCAGTGTTAGAGCCAGTGGGGATAGATGCTGCATCGGACAGATGCTGCATCCCCCTAGGTAAGTATGATTCCGAAAAAACAAAAACCCTCATACTTCTCTTTTAACCAGTTGCCGACCGCCGCACGCCGATGTACGTCGGCAGAGCGGCACGGGCAGGCAAAAGGGCTTACCTGTACGTCCCTGCCTGCCCGCGGGTGGGGGATCGGACCCCCCCCCCCCCGTTGCCTGCGGCGGTCGGCAAATCTCCCCCGGCGATCGGTGGTGAGGGGGAGGCCATCCATTCGTGGCCCCCCCCTCGCGATTGCTCCCAGCCAATGGGATCATTTCCCTGCCTCTGTATTGTACACAGAGGCAGAGGAAATGATGTCATCTCTCCTCAGCTCGGTATTTTCCGTTCCGGGCCGAGGAGAGAAGACATGTGAGTGAGTGCACAACACACACACAACACAGTAGAACATGCCAGGCATACAAAACACCCCGATCCCCCCCCCCCGATCACCCCCCGATCCCCCCCAATCACCCCCCCCTGTCACAAACTGACACCAAGCAGGTTTTTTTTTTTTTCTGATTACTGCATAGTGTCAGTTTGTGACAGTTACAGTGTTGGGGCAGTGAGTATTACCCCCCTTTAGGTCTAGGATACCCCCCTACCCCCCCTAATAAAGTTTTAACCCCTTGATCACCCCCCGTCACCAGTGTCGCTAAGCGATAATTTTTCTGATCGCTGTATTAGTGTCGCTGGTGATGCTAGTTAGGGACGTAAATATTTAGGTTCGCCGTCAGCGTTTTATAGCGACAGGGACCCCCATATACTATCTAATAAATGTTTTAATCCCTTGATTGCCCCCTAGTTAACCCTTTCACCACTGATCACCGTATAACCATTATGGGTGACGCTGGTTAGTTCGTTTATTTTTTATAGTGTCAGGGCACCCGCCGTTTATTACCGAATAAATGTTTAGCCCCCTGATCGCCCGGCGGTGATATGCGTCGCCCCAGGCAGCGTCAGATTAGCGCCAGTACCGCTAACACCCACGCACGCAGCATACGCCTCCCTTAGTGGTATAGTATCTGAACGGATCAATATCTGATCCGATCTATACTAGCGTCCCCAGCAGTTTAGGGTTCCCAAAAACGCAGTGTTAGCGGGATCAGCCCAGATACCTGCTAGCACCTGCGTTTTGCCCCTCCGCCCGGCCCAGCCCACCCAAGTGCAGTATCGATCGATCACTGTCACTTACAAAATACTAAACGCATAACTGCAGCGTTCGCAGAGTCAGGCCTGATCCCTGCGATCGCTAACAGTTTTTTTGGTAGCGTTTTGGTGAACTGGCAAGCACCAGCCCCAGGCAGCTTCAGGTTAGTGCCAGTACCGCTAACACCCACGCACGCACCGTACACCTCCCTTAGTGGTATAGTATCTGAACGAATCATTATCTGATCCAATCAGATCTATACTAGCGTCCCCAGCAGTTTAGGGTTCCCAAAAACGCAGTGTTAGCGGGATCAGCCCAGATACCTGCTAGCACCTGCGTTTTGCCCCTCCGCCCGGCCCAGCCCACCCAAGTGCAGTATCGATCGATCACTGTCACTTACAAAATACTAAACGCATAACTGCAGCGTTCGCAGAGTCAGGCCTGATCCCTGCGATCGCTAACAGTTTTTTTGGTAGCGTTTTGGTGAACTGGCAAGCACCAGCCCCAGGCAGCTTCAGGTTAGTGCCAGTACCGCTAACACCCACGCACGCACCGTACACCTCCCTTAGTGGTATAGTATCTGAACGAATCATTATCTGATCCAATCAGATCTATACTAGCGTCCCCAGCAGTTTAGGGTTCCCAAAAACGCAGTGTTAGCGGGATCAGCCCAGATACCTGCTAGCACCTGCGTTTTGCCCCTCCGCCCGGCCCAGCCCACCCAAGTGCAGTATCGATCGATCACTGTCACTTACAAAATACTAAACGCATAACTGCAGCGTTCGCAGAGTCAGGCCTGATCCCTGCGATCGCTAACAGTTTTTTTGGTAGCGTTTTGGTGAACTGGCAAGCGCCAGCGGCCTAGTACACCCCGGTCGTAGTCAAACCAGCACTGCAGTAACACTTGGTGACGTGGCGAGTCCCATAAGTGCAGTTCAAGCTGGTGAGGTGGCAAGCACAAGTAGTGTCCCGCTGCCACCAAGAAGACAAACACAGGCCCGTCGTGCCCATAGTGCCCTTCCTGCTGCATTCGCCAATCCCAATTGGGAACCCACCACTTCTGCAGCGCCCGTACTTCCCCCATTCACATCCCCAACCAAATGCAGTCGGCTGCATGAGAGGCATTTTCTTTATGTCCTCCCGAGTACCCCTACCCAACGAACCCCCCCAAAAAAGATGTTGTGTCTGCAGCAAGCGCGGATATAGGCGTGACACCCGCTATTATTGTCCCTCCTGTCCTGACAATCCGGGTCTTTGCATTGGTGAATGTTTTGAACGCTACCATTCACTAGTTGAGTATTAGCGTAGGGTACAGCATTCCACAGACTAGGCACACTTTCACAGGGTCTCCCAAGATGCCATCGCATTTTGAGAGACCCGAACCTGGAACCGGTTACAGTTATAAAAGTTACAGTTACAAAAAAAAAAAAAAAAAAACACATACAAAAATATAAAATAAAAAAAAATAGTTGTCGTTTTATTGTTCTCTCTCTCTCTATTCTCTCTATTGTTCTGCTCTTTTTTACTGTATTCTATTCTGCAATGTTTTATTGTTATTATGTTTTATCATGTTTGCTTTTCAGGTATGCAATTTTTTATACTTTACCGTTTACTGTGCTTTATTGTTAACCATTTTTTGTCTTCAGGTACGCCATTCACGACTTTGAGTGGTTATACCAGAACGATGCCTGCAGGTTTAGGTATCATCTTGGTATCATTCTTTTCAGCCAGCGGTCGGCTTTCATGTAAAAGCAATCCTAGCGGCTAATTAGCCTCTAGACTGCTTTTACAAGCCGTGGGAGGGAATGCCCCCCCCCAACATCTTCCGTGTTTTTCTCTGGCTCTCCTGTCTCAACAGGGAACCTGAAAATGCAGCCGGTGATTCAGCCAGCTGACCATAGAGCTGATCAGAGACCAGAGTGGCTCCAAACATCACTATGGCCTAAGAAACCAGAAGCTACGAGCATTTTATGATATAGATTTCGCCGGATGTAAACAGCGCCATTGGGAAATTGGGAAAGCATTTTATCACACCGATCTTGGTGTGGTCAGATGCTTTGAGGGCAGAGGAGAAATCTAGGGTCTAATAGACCCCAATTTTTTTTAAAAAAGAGTACTTGTCACTACCTATTGCTATGATAAGGGATATTTACATTCCCTGAGATAACAATAAAAATGATTAAAAAAAAAAAAATGAAAGGAACAGTTTAAAAATAAGATAAAAAATAATAATAATAATAAAGAAAAAAAAAAAAAAAAAGCACCCCTGTCCCCCCTGCTCTCGCGCTAAGGCGAACGCAAGCGTCGGTCTGGCGTCAAATGTAAACAGCAATTGCACCATGCATGTGAGGTATCACCGCGAACGTCAGATCGAGGGCAGTAATTTTTGCAGTAGACCTCCTCTGTAAATCTAAAGTGGTAACCTGTAAAGGCTTTTAAAGGCTTTTAAGGTGTATTTAGTTTGTCGCCACTGCACGTTTGTGCGCAATTTTAAAGCATGTCATGTTTGGTATCTATGTACTCGGCCTAAGATCATCTTTTTTATTTCATCAAACATTTGGGCATTATAGTGTGTTTTAGTGCATTAAAATTTAAAAAAGTGTGTTTTTTCCCCAAAAAATGCGTTTGAAAAATCGCTGCGCAAATACTGTGTGAAAAAAAAAATGAAACATGCACCATTTTAATCTGTAGGGCATTTGCTTTAAAAAAAATATATAATGTTTGGGGGTTCAAAGTAATTTTCTTGCAAAAAAAAATTATTTTTTTATGTAATCAAAAAGTGTCAGAAAGGGCTTTGTCTTCAAGTGGTTAGAAGAGTGGGTGATGTGTGACATAAGCTTCTAAATGTTGTGCATAAAATGCCAGGACAGTTCAAAACCCCCCCCAAATGACCCCATTTTGGAAAGTAGACACCCCAAGCTATTTGCTGAGAGGCATGTCGAGTCCATGGAATATTTTATATTGTGACACAAGTTGCGGGAAAGAGACAATTTTTTATTTTTTTTATTTTTTTTTGCGCAAAGTTGTCACTAAATGATATATTGCTCAAACATGCCATGGGAATATGTGAAATTACACCCCAAAATACATTCTGCTGCTTCTCCTGAGTACGGGGATACCACATGTGTGGGACTTTTTGGGAGCCTAGCCGCGTACGGGACCCCGAAAACCAAGCACCGCCTTCAGGCTTTCTAAGGCCGTAAATTTTTGATTTCACTCTTCACTGCCTATCACAGTTTCGGAGGCCATGGAATGCCCAGGTGGCAAACCCCCCCCCACCCAAATGACCCCATTTTGGAAAGTAGACACCCCAAGCTATTTGCTGAGAGGTATAGTGAGTATTTTGCAGACCTCACTTTTTGTCACAAAGTTTTGAAAATTGAAAAAAGAAAAAAAAAAATGTTTTTTTCTCGTCTTTCTTTATTTTCAAAAACAAATGAGAGCTGCAAAATACTCACCATGCCTCTCATCAAATAGCTTGGGGTGTCTACTTTCCAAAATGGGGTCATTTGATGGGGTTTTATGCCATCTGGGCATTTTATGGCCTTCAAAACTGTGATAGGTAGTGAGGAGTAAAATCAAAAATGTACGCCCTTAGAAATCCCGAAGGCAGTGATTGGTTTTTGTGGCCCCGTACGCGGCTAGGCTCCCAAAAAGTCCCACACATGTGGTATCCCCATAATCAGGAGAAGCAGCTAAATGTATTTTGGGGTGCAATTCCACATATGCCCATGGCCTGTGTGAGCAATATATCATTTAGTGACAACTTTTTGTAATTTATTTATTTATTTATTTATTTTTTAGTCATTATTCAATCACTTGGGACAAAAAAAATGAATATTCAATGGGCTCAACATGCCTCTCAGCAATTTCCTTGGGGTGTCTACTTTCCAAAATGGGGTCATTTGTGGGGGTTTTGTACTGCCCTGCCATTTTAGCACCTCAAGAAACGACATAGGCAGTCATAAATTAAAGGCTGTGTAAATTCCAGAAAATGTACCCTAGTTTGTAGGCGCTATAACTTTTGCGCAAACCAATAAATATACACTTATTGACATTTTTTTTACCAAAGACATGTGGCCGAATACATTTTGGCCTAAATGTATGACTAAAATTGAGTTTATTGGATTTTTTTTAGAACAAAAAGTAGAAAATATCATTTTTTTTCAAAATTTTCGGTCTTTTTCTGTGTATAGCGCAAAAAATAAAAACTGCAGAGGTGATCAAATACCATCAAAAGAAAGCAATATTTGTGGGAAGAAAAGGACGCAAATTTCGTTTGGGTACAGCATTGCATGACCGCGCAATTAGCAGTTAAAGCGACGCAGTGCCAAATTGTAAAAAGTGCTCTGGTCAGGAAGGGGGTAAATCCTTCCGGGGCTGAAGTGGTTAAAGAGGTTTTTCACCCTGTAAACAAAAATGTAAAATTCAGCAAATACTGTAGCTGTGGACTTTTAAAAAACACATTTACCTGTCCCAGGATCCAGGAATGTCCTTTTCGTGTGGAGGCGCTGACATCCTAACTGTGGGCAGCCAACTGTGACTCCTCGCGGCTGCCCACTGTGCATGCATGAACCATGCTGCAACCCGCGATTGGTCCCACAGTCTGCTGGGACCTGTGACATGTTCCAAGAGGCTGCGGGGAGGAAGGAGGGGGGCGGAGGGGGGCGCCGCTGCAATCTGACTATAAGTTGGAGCGGGTACCTGTCAAAATCAGGCATCTGCCCCCCCCAAAAAAAACATCCAAAATATTGGAGAGGAAGGAGGGAGGAGAAGGAAAAAAAACAGAACTGCCCCTTTTGGTTGGCTTTAAACAGACTCGGGTAAGCAGATACTAAATAGATCCGCACTGTGATTTGCTGCTTGGAATAGTTTCAAAAGGGCTGGTTAAACCACTGTTAGTGAATACAGCAAAAGGATGCATGGAGGTGGAGAGACAGCTTTACATAGTTACATAGTAGGTTAGGTCGAAAAAAGACACAAGTCCATCAAGTCCAACCTATGGCCTATGGCTTTGTATAAGCTACCACTGGAATTCCAGCAAGAGTTTACATAGACTCTTTTTTCCTCTCTCCCTGGGATTGAATGAAGCCGATGTAGTGAGAAAGAAAGGTAAGCATATGGTGCCAGGGAAAGGGTGACTAAAGTAAACTTGTTGCTTTGTCCCATGTAGGAAAAAAAAAAAGTTCACCTAAATTTCCATACCACAGGCTTGAGAGTCTCTTTTATGAATGTGTTCTGTTTTATTCAGGGGACAAATTAGATTTAGTGCTTAGTCCAATCATTTTAGGGGCTGTCTAAGCCACACAGTGAGGTCGGACAGGGCAACCCCATTCCCCCAACAGCTGTTCAACCACTTAGCGAGAAAGTAGAAGACTGCTTTTACAGATAGCACTTTTCTCCATCGCCAAACAGTTGCCAAAGATAATTGTCTCACAAGGAATACAGGAGGGGGGGAGCTTGTTGGCTAAAATGCTCCAGGTAAGCAGGAAAGTGCTTAAAGATGGAGAAAAGTGCTGATTGTCAAAGAAGCCATTACCTTGCTAGCTGCATGTTCGGATGTCCACAGAGGGTAAGCGCCCTGTCCGATCTCACAGCTAGCCTTACGCTGATACACACATTGGCAAAAATTGTCCAGTTCAGCAGGAACTGCCCAACTTTCGGTCAGTGTGTACAACTGTCTGTCGGAAAACCAGCATCCAGTCATCGCTTGCAGCCAATGGCTGCGAGTGCTGATCTGCGACTTTTGGTACAGGGAGAGGCAGTAGAGTCTCTACACTGTCAGAATTCAATAGAGCAGCAGGGGTGATCACCGCACCAGCATAGCTTGTGTTGGTATTTAGATCTGTCTGGTTTTTTTTTTCAACCCACTGGTTGACCGAAAAAAAAAAATTGCCAGTGTGTACCCAGCTTTAGACAGTACCTAGAAAGATATGACAAAATACTGCAGTACATGTACTTTGTCTCTTTGGAAAAAAGATCAATTATTAAAAATCAAAGTGAGACTTTTTCTTTAACCCTTTTACTGCTGCCAATAGTTCCATCTGAGCAAAACTGCTTGCAACACACAATAGACCTTGAGGCCGCTGCATTTATTAAGATTGTGCAACCATGAATCTACAGCAAAACTGTGCCCAGGACTAGCTTTATTCATGAATGAATGAGATAAGTGGTTGATGGGCCAACAAAACTGTAGCTATGCTTCAAACCAACCTATCTAAAGCCTGGACACTTTCCTATACCTTAACAGATCTCCTCCAGCCTGGCCACCAGATTCTGGAATATTTCAGATTCCAGGCCATCACTGGACATATTTAAAGCTTCATGTGGTCAGACTGTTATTGACGCCTTTGGGTTTCCAATTGTTGGTAATAGAGTGGAAGAAGAAAGATAATGTGTTTGATCGATCAGTATGAACAAATTTCATTTAAAGGATCAATAACAGTTTAATCTTGACAGAGTTGAGGAGCCACATCTATTTTTCGCTGTGATTGAATAAGTGTTTCCGATGAAAACTGCAGATGTAATGCGGCCTTAACCGCTTCTTCACTTCAGACAGAGCCGCAGTACTGTAACAAGCAATCTGTATGTAAACTAATATTCAGCAAGCCTGATTGCCGGAGGCAAGTGAAGGTGAATAAGACTAACAAACGGTTTGTTAGGAGAGAATAGGCCAGCAAGCTGGGATTTTTATTTTGTTCTACTCATGTTTCCTAAGACATAAGCTGTATGTGTGTCATTTATAAAAGTAGTCACTTTTGGCAGACAGCCACAGCTTTTTCAGATCAGAAAGAGAAACTCTTTTTAGAGGTAGCTTTTTGGCAAACGCTAGACCTTGGATACACCCTCTTGGCACATCATTCTACTGAAACTTCAAAAGAAACATTTTTATATGTAGAAGAAAAACAAAAAAAGGATCCTAAAAGGCACCATCAAACAAAACTCGTACCAAGATAATATCTTTGCTGCAAATGTTGATCTCCATAAAGCTGTAGTAAACCGCCGGCTTTAAAACAAACAAAAAAAAAAGACCTGCAAGGCAAAGTTATAATGTGCAAGTATGCATTGCATACTAGCACATTGTGCGAAATTTACCTTAAAACAAACTCCAGTGGCATGCTGTCACCGCTGACAGGGCTTCCATCTTCACCTGGTCTTCCTTCTGGGTTGGCAGACTCCAGTCCTTTGATTGGAAGAGCCGCAATGACGTCACGGCACAGGACATTTTAGGAGATATTTACTTGCGATGTGAACCGCCTGTGAATAACCGGCGCATGGGCTCTGAAGGAACGGCATACCCATGCCATTCCTTCAGAGCCCACATGCCGATGATTCCCAGGCGGCTTCACATCGCAAGTAAATATCTCCTAAGCAGTGCACGTTTAGGAGATATTTACTGTACCTAGAGGTAAGCCTTATTATAGGCTTACCTATTGGTAAAAATCAACCAGGGGAGTTTACTCCTACTTTAAATAATTCTATTTGCTTGTCTTTGGCTATAATACATCCATCAAAAATCCACAACAAAATGCTTGTAACCAAATGTTCAGGTGGTTTAAGTTGGTGCTGACACTTTCTCAAATTAGAGGAGTGCAACCCTGATTTGTGAAAGGTATTAACAGACCTGAAAGATTGCATATATCTGTAGCCAGGTGCTTGGCTAAAAATGGAGAGTGAGAGAAACATTGGCTGTAGCTACTCTCTGTAGCAGCTGCCCTGAGGTGCTAAACTGGTTAACAGCCATATCAGCAAAAAGAGGTAGCTGCTAAGCAGGAAGGGTTCAATAGACTGATTCAGGCAGCACTGCACTTTGGGAACTGTAGTCCAGAGGAAAGCGACTCTATTGTAATCAGAAGCTTTAGAACTGCATTTCCCAAAGAGAAATTTCCAAGAGGAGGGGAAAGAGCGGCATTTTCTCAGGCTGTAGAGGACACAGCCTTCTCTTGCCATGAGGGAGCCTGGAGAGTGCATATCACTGTCCAGTGTACACCACCACTGCTACATATCGGTGGCCTGAGCGGGATCCAGAGTACTGAGTCCAGGTGTGCCAACAGCCAGCACCACCTGGGTACAGAGCAGAGAGGGGACTAATCACTATGTATGTCTGGATGGTGAACTGCAATATCGCTGGGACTATTGAGCTCTTAGAGTGACTGAGCTTTTCAGGAACTGACCAATTGACCATATAGCCACCTAGTTGCTTTATTGCTGCCTGCAAGCCCAACTGGGACTATTCTCATGTCCACCAATGGTACCACTAGGCCCCAACACTAGCTGGCTGAAACGTTACGACTAAAAACTACCTCTTTATAGCTGCAACACAGAGACTATTACCTATTGCTTATGCCAAGAGGTACCACCATATCCTAGCCATTCTTTAACCACCATTTATTCTAATCCATACCAATTGAGTTAATTTACCACAAAACAGTCTTGTGTCTATTTCCTAGTTCTAATTCACAACCAAGTTAAAGGTATCTACACTTGTGTTCCTATAAGTGCTTGCAGTGACTTTCACTCAATTAGGTGTGTTAGAAAGGGCTGAGGTTGTTCTTGGAGTTGAAGAGCAGAACAGAGAGCCCAAATTACCAAACAGCTCTTTTAGGAGTAGTGCTACATATAAGATGCAGTTCAAGCTCATATCTGGTTTGCTGTTTTAACACATACATTTATTGGAATAAAACAGCATTTGGTTACAAGCCCTTTGTGGGGATCTTTGCTGAATAAAGTTAAAACGTTCCCCAAAAGTGTTTGAGAAAATGGATCAATGAACAAGATACAATGATATGAAGGTTTGTGTGTGTTTTTTTTTTAAGTTTGGTTTAATACACAGACCCAGAGCAATCAATCAAGTTCAGCAAGTGAAGATTGAATTCCTGATCTGTGCACCTATTTCAGGTAATTACCTTGGAAAGTGTTAAAGCTGTTGGACCATCATAACAGTCAAACAGCTAGCATTTTAAAGAATTTCATTTTCATTTCAACCTCATCTGCAGATATCGCCCAAATTGTCCCTTCCACTCCTTCCAGGACCTTCTGCTCTCTAGCTCCCTTGTGACCTCCTCTCATGCTTGCCTTCAGGACTTCTCCAGAGCCTCTCCCATCCTCTGGAATTCCCTGCCCCGCTATATCCGATCAGCCCCTAACCTGTCCACCTTTGGGAGAGCCCTGAAAACTCACTTATTCAGGGAAGCCTATCCCACACCCACCTAACAACTGTCCCCGAGCCACCCCCATCAAATCATTCCCTGCATCTATTAACTTTTGTACCGCCACCCCCTCCCTTTAGAATGTAAGCTCTATGAGCAGGGTCCTCCTGTCCCTTCTGTATTGAACTGTACTGTAATTGCGCTGTCCCCCTCTACATTGTAAAGCACTGTGTAAACTGCTGACGCTATATAAATCGTGTTTAATAATAATAATAATAATTTTCAGGCTGTATGTAATATTTCTTTCTCTGTCCCAAGCCAAATCCTTCCTCTCTGCCCCAAACACTGGGTGCTGGCGACACTTGGAGCAGCCTGCACTCCCAATAACACAGGAAGGAAAATAAAAACCACCACACACCAATTGTCCAGGCTTATTTGCACAAACAAGCACAATAACAGCCCTCTGCTGCATTACATCCAATAGGGCTTAGTTGTAGAGATGGAGGAAGCCTGAAATGAGTGTTCTTTTATACATTACAAAAATCATGTGCAACTTACAGCTCTAAAAGTGGAACTAAAATTATTGACTAATAAAAAATTTGCGAGCAGACAGCTCTTTATTGCAAAACAGACATTCTATGTCTCTTCTTCAATAACAAACACTTACCTGCCTGTTGCAGTCCTCTGAATGTACACTGAGTAGAGCATGCTGGAATGACAGACTCCTGTGCACATGTGCAGGATGACGTCATTCTTTAAAGCACCCAGAGCGAAGATGACAGTGGTCAGTGGCACCGACCGAAACGCTGGAATGAGCAGGTGAGTATTTTGACGACTTTAGCTCCACTTTAAGCATTCTGAAATGTATTCAGTTTTACAAAAAAGATGTCAAAAGAGTTTTACGTAAATGTCACATCTGACATACATTAAAAAAATGATTAAACTTCATTACAAATATAAATAAAACATTAATCTTTCTGAAAGTAAAAAAGGAAGAAAAATAGACCCCACTCGAGACACTGTAGGCAAAGATATGCTAATAAAATAAACATAAAAATGAAAGAAACAAGACAATGAAAATAAAATGAAAGTGTGTGTGTGTGTGTGTGTGTGTGTGGGGGGGGGGGGGTAAGGAAGAAGAACAGAAAAGGGAAATGAAAGTTGAAAAATGAGAAAGAGAAAGGAAAACTACTGATATAAATGGTAAAATGGGAGGGGAGGGGTAAAAATGGAAGGGAGAAAAGATGGAAGTAAAGAAGGAAGGAGGGTGTGTGACGTCATTGGCGTGCGGCGGCTTCTCTTTTCCAGCTAGCATTTTGCGATGGAGAAACAGGCAGAGGCAACCTTTGAGTTTCTCTCAGTGTATGTTTCTTTAAAGTAAATGTACTTTTTGTTTTGCTTATGTATTACCTTCAGTCCTTAAAAAAATGCAAAAAATACAATTTTTGTTTATGTATTATGTTCAGTACTGAAAAATAGAAATGTTTTTATTTATTTTTTTAAATCAAGTAAAATATAGCATAATAATATTTTATATTAACCATCAGCCCATGTAGATCTAAGCAAGTTCAATATAACATATGAAATCTCAAGGAGAAGCTGTTTTGCTGGACCAAGGAAGGATATCCACCTTCCCTGGCTATCATTAATGCCTTTACTAGTGAGGTAGCACTATTTGACAGAAAACATAAAGATAGTGCTGGGCTTTCTTATTAACCACTTCAGCCCCGGAGGATTTTACCCCCTTCCTGACCAGAGCACTTTTTACAATTTGGCACTTCGTCGCTTTAACTGCTAATTGCGCGGTCATGCAATGCTGTACCCAAACGAAATTTGCGTCCTTTTCTTCCCACAAATAGAGCTTTCTTTTGATGGTATTTGGTCACCTCTGCCGTTTTTATTTTTTGCGCTATAAATGGAAAAAGACCGAAAATTTTGAAAAAAAATGATATTTTCTACTTTTTGTTATAAGAAAATCCAATAAACTAAATTTTAGTCATACATTTAGGCCAAAATGTATTCGGCCACATGTCTTTGGTAAAAAAAATGTCAATAAGCGTATATTTATTGGTTTGCGCAAAAGTTATAGCGTCTACAAACTAGGGTACATTTTCTGGAATTTACACAGCTTTTAATTTATGACTGCCTATGTCATTTCTTGAGGTGCTAAAATGGCAGGGCAGTACAAAACCCCCCCAAATGACCCCATTTTGGAAAGTAGACACCCCAAGGAAATTGCTGAGAGGCATGTTGAACCCATTGAATATTTATTTTTTTTGTCCCAAGTGATTGAATAATGACAAAAAAAAAAAAAAAATTTTACAAAAAGTTGTCACTAAATGATATATTGCTCACACAGGCCATAGGCATATGTGGAATTGCACCCCAAAATACATTCAGCTGCTTCTCCTGAGTACGGGGATACCACATGTGTGGGACTTTTTGGGAGCCTAGTCGCGTATGGGGCCCCGAAAACCAAGCACCGCCTTCAGGATTTCTAAGGGCATAAATTTTTGATTTCACTCCTCACTACCTATCACAGTTTTGAAGGCCATAAAATGCCAAGATGGCACAAAACCCCCCCAAATGACCCCATTTTGGAAAGTAGACACCCCAAGCTATTTGCTGAGAGGCATGGTGAGTATTTTGCAGCTCTCATTTGTTTTTGAAAATGAAGAAAGACCAGAAATTTTTTTTTTTTTCTTTTTTCAATTTTCAAAACTTTGTGACAAAAAGTGAGGTCTGCAAAATATTCACGATACCTCTCAGAAAATAGCTTGGGGTGTCTACTTTCCAAAATGGGGTCATTTGGGGGGGGTTTGTGCCACCTGGGCATTCCATGGCCTCCGAAACTGTGATAGGCAGTAAAGAGTGAAATCAAAAATTTACGCCCTTAGAATGCCTGAAGGCGGTGCTTGGTTTTCGGGGTCCCGTGCGTGGCTAGGCTCTCAAAAAGTCTCACACATGTGGTATCCCCGTACTCAGGAGAAGCAGCAGAATGTATTTTGGGGTGTAATTTCACATATCCCCATGGCATGTTTGAGCAATATATCATTTAGTGACAACTTTGTGCAAAAAAAAAAAAAAAAAATTGTCTCTTTCCCGCAACTTGTGTCACAATATAAAATATTCCATGGACTCGACATGCCTCTCAGCAAATAGCTTGGGGTGTCTACTTTCCAAAATGGGGTCATTTGGGGGGGTTTTGAACTATCCTGGCATTTTATGCACAACATTTTAGAAGCTTATGTCACACATCACCCACTCTTCTAACCACTTGAAGACAAAGCCCTTTCTGACACTTATTGTTTACATGAAAAAGTTATTTTTTTTTGCAAGAAAATTACTTTGAACCACCAAACATTATATATTTTTTTTAAAGCAAATGCCCTACAGATTAAAATGGTGGGTGTTTCATTTTTTTTTTTCACACGGTATTTGCGCAGCGATTTTTCAAACGCATTTTTTGTGGAAAAAACACACTTTTTTAAATTTTAATGCACTAAAACACACTATATTGCCCAAATGTTTGATGGAATAAAAAAGATGATCTTAAGCCGAGTACATGGATACCAAACATGACATGCTTTAAAATTGCGCACAAACGTGCAGTGGCAACAAAATTAATACATTTTTAAAAGCCTTTAAAAGCCTTTACAGGTTACCACTTTAGATTTACAAAGGAGGTCTACTGCTAAAAATACTGACCCCGATCTGACCTTCGCGGTGATACCTCACATGCATGGTGCAATTGCTGTTTACATTTGACGCCAGACCGACGCTTGCGTTCGACTTAGCGCGAGAGCAGGGGGGACAGGGGTGCTTTTTTTTTTTTTTTTTTTTTTCTTTATTATTTTTTTGCTTTTTTATCTTATTTTTAAACTGTTCCTTTCATTTTTTTTTTTTTTAAATCATTTTTATTGTTATCTCAGGGAATGTAAATATCCCTTATGATAGCAATAGGTAGTGACAGGTACTCTTTTTTGAAAAAATTGGGGTCTATTAGACCCTAGATCTCTCCTCTGCCCTCAAAGCATCTGACCACACCAAGATCGGTGTGATAAAATGCTTCCCCAATTTCCCAATGGCGCTGTTTACATCCGGCGAAATCTAAGTCATAAAATGCTCGTAGCTTCCGGTTTCTTAGGCCATAGAGATGTTTGGAGCCACTCTGGTCTCTGATCAGCTCTATGGTCAGCTGGCTGAATCACCGGCTGCTTTCTCAGGTTCCCTGTTGAGACAGGAGAGCCAGAGAAAAACACGGAAGACGGTGGGGGGGGGCATTCCCTCCCACTGCTTGTAAAAGCAGTCTAGAGGCTAATTAGCCGCTAGGATTGCTTTTACATGAAAGCCGACCGCTGGCTGAAAAGAATGATACCAAGATGATACCTAAACCTGCAGGCATCATTCTGGTATAACCACTCAAAGTTGTGAATGGCGTACCTGAAGACAAAAAATGGTTAACAATAAAGCACAGTAAACAGTAAAGTATAAAAAATTGCATACCTGAAAAGCAAACATGATAAAACATAATAACAATAAAACATTGCAGAATAGAACACAGTAAAAAAGAGCAGAACAATAGAGAGAGAATAGAGAGAGAGAGAACAATAAAACGACAACTATTTTTTTTTGTGTTTTTTTTGCAAACTTGTAACTTTTATAACTGTAACCGGTTCCAAGTTCGGGTCTCTCAAAATGCGATGGCATCTTGGGAGACCCTGTGAAAGTGTGTCCTAGTCTGTGCAATGCTGTACCCTACGCTAATACTCAAGTAGTGCATGGTAGCGTTTAAAACATTCACCAATGCAAAGACCAGGATTGTCAGGACAGGAGGGACAATAATAGCGGGTGTCACGCCTATATCCGCGCTTGCTGCAGACACGACATCTTTTTTGGGGGGGTTTGTTGGGTAGGGGTACTCGGGAGGACATAAAAATGCCTCTCATGCTGCCGACTGCATTTGGTTGGGGATGTGAATGGGGGGTAAGTACGGGCGCTGCAGAAGCGGTGGGTTCCCAATTAGGATTGGCGAATGCAGCAGGAAGGGCACTATGGGCACGACGGGCCTGTGTTTGTCTTTTTGGTGGCAGCGGGACACTACTTGTGCTTGCCACCTCACCAGCTTGAACTGCACTTATGGGACTCGCCACGTCACCAAGTGTTACTGCAGTGCTGGTTTGACTATGACCGGGGTGTACTAGGCCGCTGGCGCTTGCCAGTTCCCCAAAACGCTACCAAGAAAACTGTTAGCGATCGCAGGGATCAGGCCTGACTCTGCGAACGCTGCAGTTATTTGTTTTGTAAGTGACAGTGATCGATCGATACTGCACTTGGGTGGGCTGGGCTGGGCGGAGGGGCAAAACGCAGGTGCTAGCAGGTATCTGGGCTGATTCCGCTAACACTGCGTTTTTGGGAACCCTAAACTGCTGGGGACGCTAGTATAGATCTGATCGGATCAGATATTGATCCGTTCAGATACTATACCACTAAGGGAGGTGTACGGTGCGTGCGTGCGTGGGTGTTAGCGGTACTGGCGCTAACCTGACGCTGCTTGGGGCTGGTGCTTGCCAGTTCACCAAAACGCTACCAAAAAAACTGTTAGCGATCGCAGGGATCAGGCCTGACTCTGCGAACGCTGCAGTTATGCGTTTAGTGTTTTGTAAGTGACAGTGATCGATCGATACTGCACTTGGGTTGGCCGGGCGGAGGGGCAAAACGCAGGTGCTAGCAGGTATCTGGGCTGATCCCACTAACACTGCGTTTTTGGGAACCCTAAACTGCTGGGGACGCTAGTATAGATCTGATCGGATCAGATATTGATGCGTTCAGATACTATACCACTAAGGGAGGTGTATGCTGCGTGCGTGGGTGTTAGCGGTACTGGCGCTAATCTGACGCTGCCTGGGGCGACGCATATCACCGCCGGGCGATCAGGGAGCTAAACCTTTATTGGGTCAGGTGCCCTGACACTATAAAAAATAAACGAACTAACCAGCGTCACCCGTAACACTTATACGGTGATCAGTGGTGAAAGTGTTAACTAGGGGGCAATCAAGGGGTTAAAACATTTATTCGGTAGTATATGGGGGTCCCTGTTGCTATAAAACGCTGACGGCGAACCTCAATATTTACGTCCCTAACTAGCGGAACCAGTGACACTAATACAGCGATCAGAAAAATGATCGCTTAGTGACACTGGTGACGGGGGTGATCAAGGGGTTAAAACTTTATTAGGGGGGGTTAGGGGGGTACCCTAGACCTACAGGGGGTAATACTCACTGTCCTAACACTTCTAACTGTCACAAACTGACACTATGCAGTAATCAGGAAAAAAAAAACCAAAAAAAAAAAAAACCTGCTTGGTGTCAGTTTGTGACGGGGGGGGGGTGGGTGGTAATTGGGGGGGGATCGGGGGGCGATCGGGGGGGGGGGATCGGGGTGTTTAGTGTGCCTGGCATGTTCTACTGTGTTGTATGTGAGTGTTGGTGCACTTACATGTCTTCTCTCCTCGGCCCGGAACGGAAACTCCCGAGCCGAGGAGAGATGACATCACATCCTCTGCCTCTGTGTACAATACAGAGGCAGAGGATGTTTCTCATTGGCTGGGAGCGATCGCGAGGGGGGGGCCACGATCGGATGGCCTCCCCCTCATCTGTGATCGCTGCCAGACCAAAGCCGACCGCTGCTGGCACCGGGGGGGGGGGTCGGATCGGACCCCCCGCCCGCGGGAAGGCATCACGTATCAGGTACGTGATTTTGCCTGCCCGTGCCATTCTGCTCACGTATATAGGCGTGAGGCGGTCGGCAAGTGGTTAATAAGCACAGCATGCTTTGCTTACATGGGGTTGATTTACTAAAGGCAAAAAGACTGTGCACTTTGGAAAGTGCAGTTGCACACTGCAAGAGCAGTTGCTCCAGAGCTTAGTAAATGAGCAGAAGCTCTGCTGACTTTCATCAACCAATCATGTGCAAGCAAAAATGCTGTTTTTTTATTTTCCTTGCATGTGATTGGGTATTCTTTGCAAAGTGAAGCTTTACCTCATTTACTAAGCTCTGGAGCAGCTACACTTGCAGAGTGCAATTGCACTTTCCAAGGTGCACAGTCTATTGGCCTTTAGTAAATCAACCCCACTGTGTCATGTGTACATCCTGCAATAAATGTTTATTTGCAAAATATAAAAAATGTACAAATAATATATTAATGATATAAAATACAAAACAGTAGAAGATCAATTTGTTGGTTAGAAGGAATCAGTTTGATCCCTACATGAATAATTAAAAAATAAAATTAAAGACAATGGTTTTAAAACATGAACGGAAGATAATAACACTGTCATATTAATCTTTAAATAGAAAACAAAAATATCTCACTAAACATAATTTTCTCTGGCATATGTAAGAACAAGCATTGTTTGCTTGTAGCATACAATAATAACTACCGATTAAAGAAAAAAAAACTGCAGGTGACATTCTATGCAGCTGTGATCACAATGTATTGTCTCTCTTGGATGTGGATTTTGAGATATTTAAAATGCATATTGTTTGTGAACACTTCAATAAGGGAAATGCCAGGAACAAGTGCCTTGGGGTGGATTGCATGTCAGATGATTAAGCCACAGAGAATTGCAGCCATTGGGTCATTATCAATGGCTCTTCCAGGTCATCTTATGAGCAGCAAAGTTTCAGGAGATGTTTAACCTTTGTACGGTACTGCAGGGTAATATGGTTTCTCAGGGCATGCATAAACATGTTTTCATTTGCTAGTCTTGAGCTACATATTTACAAATGCAGACAAATTGTAATGCATAAAACATCTTCCACAGAGCAAAGTAAGGGCATTTACTGTCCAATAGCAAACAATGTGTATATACTACATCATGGTATAATTCTGAGAATCTGTCCCCGACACTATAACAGCAGTTTCCTAAATAGATATCAATAGTTATATAGGATGAAAAAGACACATGTCCATCTTAACCATCCAAATTAAAAAAGCAATAAACCGAAAAACAAAAAAAAATACATTATCAAAAAGCCCAACTCCACCCATATATGCTTAATTGGTTGTTTAACCTCAGCTTTTTAAAACTTACAGGCCAAAAAAAAGAAAGATCACAAAAAATAAAAAAGTACACAGGCCAGATATGCAGGTCAGGAATTTATTCATGCAATGTTGCCTAACTATTCACAGGCAATGATGAATTTAAGCCAGATAGTGCCAGGCACATAGCATTTTTCAAAGGAGGAGGTCAAAATCTCATACAGTTTTCTTTTAAAAACATATTCTATTGGCTTTGGCTAAATTTTGATTGACATTTTTTTTTATAGTTTATACTTTTTGAAACAAATATTTTATACCTTTGTTTTTTGTGTATTTAAAATATATGTTGTACAAAAAAAACATTTGTTACAGGGTGCACTAAGAACATGGGATTGACAGATCATTATGGGTTTTCTACAGAGACAACACCACTGTTTGCTTTCAGACTATCTGCATCTGATTGAAACTACATACAGAAATGTCTGAAAAAAGCAAGCAAGTTGGGGAAATAGATGGGAATGAGTATCCATTTTGACTCATTAAAGTGCATGTAAAACTACATAGCTCAGTAGCTGGAGTTGAGAACAGCTTTTTGTTTTTATTTGCTGGAGCTAAGGAGAGCCTGAAAAACTCTTATAAAGGAGCTTAAAGCTCTGCCTGCTGGCTGAATATGAAAATACAATATATTTATTTGCAATATTTAATTTTTACTTGACTAACAAACATTTTTTTAAATGGTATTTTTTAGTTCTGGGCATAATAAAAAATAACAAAAAAATAATTAGAATTGGTTAGGTGGTAAATTTAGAAAAATAAATAGCGCTGATATTAGAAAATACATATGTTTTTGTTTCAAAGGGGGATTTTCTTCAAACCTGTAGGCAATTGTAGCTATTCAACACCTTAGCATAATAAAAATATAAACACATGAATTTGCTATAAAGGCAAGTCTGTATGTTGCAATCTTTGCTGATGTTTTAGAATATCTGAGTAATAGGAATTTCTTTAAAATGGAGGCTGGAGCACTAAGGGATTTTTATAATAATCTTGCTGTGATACTTGTCATATATAATTGTACCCCTAATCTCAAAAACAGATCTTATATTTCCTCAAAAAAAAAAATGCTACTTTAAAAATACGTTTTGCTTTGTAAAAGATTTTGAAGCAGGATTCATACACGCTTTTAAAAAATTGTTTACGGCATTTAATGAACAAAGCAAAACAGAGCGCCATAAGGCCTAGCCACTGCACCAGTGTATCATATTATTAATTAAAATACAAGTCAGCTTCATACAGTACTTGTAGCCTCTGGGTATCCAATTGATTGAATCAGGCAGTGGCAGGAAAGGAATTTTTATTTTGCGCTGGAAGGCCGAGAAAAATGTAAATTGTTTTTTTTTTTTTGCTGCTCCATATAAAACATAATATAATTTTGCAATGAAGTTGTGGTATAGGCAAGGACTAACAATATTAAACAAGATATATTACATCATGCTTTCAGTACTTATCAGAAGGCAAGTCCACTGTGTATTTAAGAAAATTTAAGAAAATTTTGGTAGGTAGTTAGAGAATAGGTTGTCATGGGAATTCCAGGCATCCTATAAAGAATTCAGGAAGTTCCAACATTTTTAAAACGTTTTACAGAACATGTAACATTCTAGAGGGAGAGACATGCAATCCTGCTAAAATGCGTAGATCCTACCCATCTAGTTTTTAGAAGGAGGCTCTTATTCTGAAGGATACCTTTGCTGCCATTGTGCTATTGCTGGGTGTCCAGTGCATTCCTATACCTTAAGGCTGGGTTCACACTACTGCGAATTGGATGCGGGTTTCCCCACATCCAATTCGCATGTCAGGAGATTGTGACCGGCTCTCCTTGAATTCAGTTCACACATCTCCGGAGCGATTTGCACAGGAGTCCTGTGCGTCTTCTGGTCCATTTCAGGTCCGAATTTAGCCCAAAATTAGGGCTGAAATCAAGCCTGAAACAGTGAACAGGGACACACCAGACCCCTGCTGTGAGCCGCTCTGTGCTGCCATGTGAACCCAGCCTAATGGAGGAGTGGGCTCCCTCCTGGCATAAATGTCTATTCATTATTATATATATGTGCATTAACTCAAGAGACTCACAAAATTCATAGAGTTAGGACTGCAGTACAATGGGGTGCCGTGCAGTGGCCCTGCAGCTTACGCATATATTTGTAAATGTGTGCAAACTAAACCCCTTGTTTTAATGTGAACTGTTATGCCCTGTACACACGGTCGGATTTTCCGACAGAAAATGTGTGATAGGACCACACATTTTCCATCGGGATTTCCGACACACAAAGTTTGAGAGCTTGCTATAAAATTTTCCGACAACAAAATCCGGAAATTGTCGGAAATTCCGATCGTGTGTACACAAATCCGACGCACAAAGTGCCACGCATGCTCAGAATAAATTAAAAGACGAAAGCTATTGGCTACTGCCCTGTTTATAGTCCCGACGTACGTGTTTTACGTCACCGCGTTTAGAACGAAATCCATGGATTTTGTTGTCGGAATGTCCGATTGTCACGGAACGTCCCACACTCCGCTTGAGTGCTTCCGTCAGTATACCGCTTCCTAAGTTCTGGAACACGAGTCCAATGGATCTGGCTATAGGAACCCCCAAGAACTAGACAAGTTAGTCTAGTCTTGGAGTACATCAGAACTAACTCTTTATTTGAGATCTCACACACATTTATACAGCAGGCTGACTCAAAGCTAACCTAATTAACATGAGCTAATTTACTAAAACATTTACCCAGACCAGATGACAGACTTGTGGGCACCAAGCTTCACACAGTAGTATAAACACAATAGCAGGAGCTAATTACAATTAACAATACAAACAACAATCTCCCCCCTCCTCAGCCTAGTCATCAACAGTTTGTCTCCTAGCCAGTCCTGGTGGCTAATGTGATCAGCTCACTCAATTAACATAAACACAGGTAGTTGGAGTTGATGACACCAGCATCTCCTCACAGGATGTGTCCCAACAGTATAATTCAGTCTTATCATTCTAATATGGCATATAAAGGGTTCCCAGAGTCTGTGTGTTTTGGGGGGACATGGAGCTGAATCCAAAGTAACACCAACCCCAGGGTCCCCAGGCATACAGCTCACAGAGAGCACCATTCCCCCAAATGCTAGGGCCCATAATCGGTGGGCAAGAGGGTTGCGTTCAGTCCCCTCCAATAGCCCCCCGGGTGAGTCTGTCACATTTTTCCCCCATCAAAAGTTGACTAACAAGGTCCCAGACCTCCACCTGGTCTGGACATGCGTTAGTCAGGCAGAGTGAACTCACATAGTCTTCCCGCATGATCTCCTTTCTTGGCTGCAAGGAATAGTTGACCTCAGTAGGTGTGGGGCAGAGGTCATTTACTCTCTGTCTGGCTGCCAGGGCTTCAGCTGGATTGTTTTTAACATTCCTTGGCTCGGTCTGCTGCTGGGCAGAGGGGCCGATCACCCCAGCTTCCTGAAGCTGTAGAGAGACACTAGGTGCTAGGCAAAGGCCAGCGGTGCTCTGCCCTGTTGCCAGCGATTCAGCTGGGAGTAGCAGCTCCACTACATCAGCTTGTCGTCAGAGAGAGGGGCCAACTGCCCCGGCTCCCTGGAACTCCACAGTTGTTGCCGGTGCTGGGAAGAGGTTGGTAGCACTCTGCTCTGTTGCCAGCACTTCTGCTGGGGACTCCGCATCCTCCGCTCCAGCTAACCATTGGGGCAGGAGGCTGGCTTCCTCTACTCCCAAACTGTGTAATTGCCATTGGAAAAGGGAGCCGGCTGCTTCCTTTTCCATTCCCTCATCTGGCTGCTGGGACGACATGTCGATGGTACTGTCTCCCAGGTGCACGGATCTTTGCTGGGGAGGAAAGTCCGCTTCCTCCACCCTGGCCAACTGTTGGGGAGGGACAACACACACCTCCTCTCCCTTCTCCCCCTGTATCTGCTGCTGGGAAGTGATTGCCACCTTCTCACTCTGAGCCTCCGAAACTGCTACAGGTGTGGGGCAGAGGTCTTGGACCCTCTGTCCGGTTGCCAGCACTTCTGCTGGGGGTTTGCTAGGTGGTTCCTCCTCTACAGAAACGTCTATTAAATCCCCAGTCTCTGGAATTGCTAAAAGTGTGGGACAGAGGTCTTGGACCCTCTGTTCAGTTACCAGATCTTCAGCTGGAGAAGTTTGTTTTAACTCCATAGATGCTGCTGGCAGAAAATCACATGTCCCTCTCAGTGTTGTGGGAGAAAGGCCGACTACCTCTTCTCTCAAGAAGGCCAAAGCCACTGTTGGTTATTGGGCAGAACACAGTGAACTTTGGCCCTGATAGCAGCTCTTCTGCTGGAGGCTCATCAGGTTGTTCTTCCTCAGCAGAAAAGTCTATCAAATCCCATGTCTCTGCAACTGATATCTGGGGATAGAGGTTCACCATCTCCTGTCCATGGAACCCAGAAGATGCTATCATTTCTGGGCAGAGGTTAGCAGAGCTCTGCCCTGTTGTCAGCACTTCAGGTTTGGGGACGGCAATCTCCGGATTTTCCACTGCCGATTCTCTGGCATGCTGCTGAACTTGTTCTAGCAGTTTCCTGTATGCCCTTTCCAGATGCTGTTCCTTCCTTAGCAAATGGTCCAGATCAGGTTTGAGCTCTGAGACCCCTGCAAGACCGAGCATAGACTCTCTATATTCTCTCAGGTCCTCAAGGTCAGGTTCCCCTTCATCGCCAAACATAAAATGATTTGTAAGGCTCTCCCACAGCAATCCAGGGCCGCCAAAGTCATATCCCTCCGGAGAGCATTCTGTTGTCTCCCCTAAATATCCCTCCTCTGCGTGCCATTGCAGAGCCCGATAACGATTGTCCAGCTCTATCTCCTGCTGGACCAGCCTGTCCAACTCAGTCACCCATTGCTCCTGGGGCCGCTTTCCCAGGAATGCCATCCGCAATGCCCGTTGGTCACTGGCCCGTTGCTCTTGGGTTGGAAAGCACTTGCCCTGTTTTATACCAGCGAGCTGGAGGGCTCCAATCCAGAGCTCCACCTGAATTTGCTGCCTGAGCTCCAGGTATTCATCCTTAGACACAGTCCTGGTGTATGTTGAAAGGATGATCCGCAGCAGCCCCGGGAACTCTGATGCCAGGTCCATATCTCCGCTGGGGTGACTGAAGTCTGCTATGCTGATCTTGGATCCAGTTGGAGGTTTGGATGTCCCAGACTGCAGGAAGCTTTCCCGCTGCTTGCCACCAATGTCACGGAACGTCCCACACTCCGCTTGAGTGCTTCCGTCAGTATACCGCTTCCTAAGTTCTGGAACACGAGTCCAATGGATCTGGCTATAGGAACCCCCAAGAACTAGACAACACCAGTCTTGGAGTACATCAGAACTAACTCTTTATTTGAGATCTCACACACATTTATACAGCAGGCTGACTCAAAGCTAACCTAATTAACATGAGCTAATTTACTAAAACATTTACCCAGACCAGATGACAGACTTGTGGGCACCGAGCTTCACACAGTAGTATAAACACAATAGCAGGAGCTAATTACAATTAACAATACAAACAACAATCTCCCCCCTCCTCAGCCTAGTCATCAACAGTTCGTCTCCTAGCCAGTCCTGGTGGCTAATGTGATCAGCTCACTCAATTAACATAAACACAGGTAGTTGGAGTTGATGACACCAGCATCTCCTCACAGGATGTGTCCCAACAGTATAATTCAGTCTTATCATTCTAATATGGCATATAAAGGGTTCCCAGAGTTTGTGTGTTTTGGGGGGACATGGAGCTGAATCCAAAGTAACACCAACCCCAGGGTCCCCAGGCATACAGCTCACAGAGAGCACCATTCCCCCAAATGCTAGGGCCCATAATCGGTGGGCAAGAGGCTTGCGTTCAGTCCCCTCCAATAGCCTCTGTCCCGGGTGAGTCTGTCACACCGATCAATGTCCGACCGTGTGTACAGGGCATTAGACAGGACAATTTGGTTTGTTGCAGGCTGGCTGGTAAGGGAGCTGGGAATTTTTGTGTGTTTTTTGACATGTGTCGCCCTTCCATGTGCTTCTTGCAAAGTCCAGTTATAGGTTGGAGTGGTTGCCATTTTTTTTTAGACTCTTATTTTGGCCTAAATCCTTGTACACTGCTAAACACAATCTATCTCTAATGCCGCGTACACACACGAGCGGACTTTCCAGCGGACTAGGTCCGACGGTCTTTCCGACGGACTTTCTGACTAGGTCCGATGGGCTTTCCGAACCAACGGACTTGGCCACACACGATGGGACTAAGTCTGTTCATAAGTCCGTTCGGTTTGAACATGATGACATGAACGGAACTAAAAAAGGAAGTTTATTAGCCAGTAGCCAATAGCTTCCCTTGCGTCGTATTTGGTCCGTCGGACCAGCACACAGACGAATGGTTTTCCCAAATTTAGTCCGTCGGACTTTGAGTCCGTCGGACAGATTTGAAACATGTTCTATTTCTAGGTCCGTCTGATTTTTATCCCGAAAAGCTATCGGACTAGCCCACACACTATCGGATTGTTCGCCAGACTAATCCCGTCGGACCTAGTCCGCCCCGAAAGTCTACTCGTGTGTACGCGGCATAAGGGCTCTTACACACATGCTTTGATCTCTTCAGAGTGATCTGCATTCAGATTGCTCTTCAGAGAGCATTTGCTAAGCGGTGAGGAGGAGTTGTATTGCCTCTTCACTGCCTGCCTTAACCCCCTGAACCGTGCACTAGCAGTAAGAAATTGCCTGCAGTTGCAGGGCACTTGCAGAGCAGCCTCATTCACTAAGCCCACCGAAAGTGACAGTGCCCAGATAGCAAGGATAACTTGCCACAAATTTGTGGCAGTGTTGAATTGTAAGTCTGTAAACTTGCTGCAAACTGGAAACGTGTCAACTAGAACTTGTGCTTCAAATGCTCCGCAAGTGTACAACTTGCCAGTGAAAATGTGCAGCAAGTTACAGACTTACAATTCAACACTGCAACAAATCATGTGGCCCTTGCACCTAATGCCGCGTACACACGAGCGGACTTTACGGCAGACTTTGCCCGGCGGACTTTTCGATGGACTTTATGACGGACTTTCCGAATTAACGGACTTGCCTACACACAATCCACCAAAGTCCGTCAAATTCGTACGTGATGACGTACAACCAGACTAAAACAAGGAAGTTCATAGCCAGTAGCCAATAGCTGCCCTAGCGTGGCTTTTTGTCCATCGAACTAGCATACAGACGAGCGGACTTTTCGTCCGGACTCGAGTTCGACGGATAGATTTAAAACATGTTTCAAATCTAAGTCCATCCAACTTTTGAGAAAACAAAGTCCGCTGGAGCCCACACACGATCGAATTGTCCGCCGAAATCCCATCCGCCGGGCAAAGTCTGCCGTAAAGTCCGCTCGTGTGTACGCGGCATAAGACATTTTGTCAGCTGAAACAGTTTTCCTCAGTGGAAGAGAGTTGTGCTCTCTTCGGCTCTTGCCTTGCCTCCCCCCCCACCATCGTCACTTGTAAACAGAGAAGCCTTCTGAGTTTACAAAGGCAGCTTTGTTCTTGGTGGCTTTCACAGTTCTCTGCCTGCCCTGCATTCATGGGGGGCAAGAGAGATACAGATGTAGGTGCAGTATGGGATGGGGCATCAGGTGGTAAGCTGCACTGTGATCACTATCTGTGCCCGGGTGTACAGATGCCAACCACTGATCTCCCTGCAAGTCAGAGAGAGAGCTGGAGCTGCCTACACTGCTGGAAGGTACTAGAGCTGGGCTGGGTAGGTGAGATGCGAGAATGCTTTTTTTTGGGGGGGGGCAGTTGAGGGATGTGGAGGGATGTGTGTGCAGGGGTGGCGGATGGGGGAGAGTAGTGCAGAGGTTAGAGTTGAGGAAGGGTTTAAATGAGATGTGGTCAGCCTGTGAAAGAGAGATGAACCCTGCACACTGGGCATAGCACACCCCTAAACCCTGCACTCCATATATAGTGCACGCCTCAACCCTGCACTCTGTATATAGCACACCCCTGAATTCTGCACTCTGTACATAGCGCACCCCTGAGTCCTGAACTCTGTATGTAGCGTACTCCCCAACCCTGTACTCTGTAGACAGAGCATTCCTGAACCCTGCACTCTGTCTACAGGGCATTCCTGAACCCTGCTCTCTGTATGTAGAGCACTCCTGAATTGCACTCTGTACGCAGAGCAGTACTGAACTCTGCACTCTGTACACAGCGCAACCCTGAACTCTGCACTCTGTACGTAGTGCACCCCTGAAACTGCTCTTGGTACATAGAGCACCCCCGCACCCCTGAACTCTGCACTCCGCACATAACACACTACTGGTATTTATTGTCCCTTAAAGATCCTTCACTGTTCAATGCCTTTCAGGTGGTGGTGGTGGTGGGGGGGGGGGGTTTGATTTCTAGCATTTAGAGAAAAAAATCCCTGGATGAATTTATATAGTTGGGCAACCATAAAGCTGATGCAGCCCATGATGAAATTGAGTTTGACGCCCCGAACTTACATGTACACTAATGTTGTAAATGATATTGATGCTGATTCTTGTCTGATTGTTTTACCCAGTTTAAACTTACAAAACCATTTATACAACAAACCATAGAGTTTGGTTGGTATTGTGGTATTGACACAATAGTTCGTCTAATTTTTACAGTAATTATGCTCAAAGAAGAACAGATAGATATACACTGTCATATATCAGTAATGCTGTAAATTGACAAATATTACTTAAATTATAAAAAAATACTAATTTAGAACAAATACTTTCATAAACATCTGTAGAATTGAAATATAAAAGTATCAAACACACCCACCACCTTTGCAAAATCTTTAAAAATTCTCAAAATCTGGTGACACTGATAGAGATAAGCTGAGGGCTAGGTGAGCGGGAAGGGGGTCGCTAAAAGCACTGGATCTACAATGTATACTGCTAAAATACTAAAAATTTTAAATAACTGTGAGCACACTAATCAGTATAGCAGCTGGCACGCAAGGTGACTGTACAAAACCTTGTAAATAGATAAAATGAATGCAAGTTCAACGCTTGACAGACGTGATAAATTAACTACATATCAAAAGCACTAAGTTAATAAAAAGTCCAAATCATATTAAAGTGAATTAAATGCAACAATGAAAAAAGTATTTACAATGTGTGAAGAGTTCATCCAATATGTAAACTCTAGGTGTACTATGCGCTCACAAATACCGTACTTCAAAATATCAAGTAGAAAGTGATATCCAGCGAATTTCAACAAAAACTGAGGAATTCCACCTAAAATATGCACTTACCAGAAATAAGACAAAAGCTCCAATAAGTATTTCGTAGCAGGTACGTCTCAGCTTTTCTCGTTAAGAGCATGGACGTGGTGGTCTTTAATATCGCCTGGACCCTGGGCAAACTATTTCTTTGGGCCCCCATGCAATTTTGCTCTCCGCTGCCAACATCCCATAGCACGTAGACTTATCTAAAAAAAAAACTTTAATAAGGTAAACATAAAGAAATGCTCCACACTCACTGATTGGTTGCTAGAGGTTACTGCACCTTATTACTGCTCACGGATTGGTTGCTAGGCATTACTATACATCATTACCACTCACCCATTGGTTGCTAGAGATTGGTTGCTTATCATTACTACTCACTGATTGGTTGCTAGGGGTTACAGCATATCCTTACCGCTCACTGTCTTCAACCCTGCAGAACATCACACCTGTCTCCAGCTCTGCAGAGCATCACACTTGTCTCCAGCCCTGCAGAACATCACACCTGTCTCCCCTCTACCAGCCCTGCAGAGCATCACACCTGTATCCAGCCCTGCAGAACATCACACCTGTCTTCAGCCCTGCAGACCATCACACTTGTCTTCAGCCCTGCAGATCATCACATCTGTCTCCCCTCTCTCTGCAGACCATTACAACTGTCTCATCTCTCCCTGCAAATCATCACACCTGTCTCCTCTCTCCCTGCCCTGTAGACTATCACACATGTCTCCTCTCTCCCTGCCCTGCAGATCATCACACATGTCTCCTCCCTACCTAACCTGCAGATCATCATACATGTCTCCTCTCTACCTAACCAGCAGATCATCACACATGTCTCCTCTCCCTGCAGATCATTACACATGTCTCCTCTCTCCCTGCAGATCATTACACATGTCTCCTCTCTCCTTGCAAATCATCACACATGTCTCCCATCTCCCTGCAGATCATCACACATGTCTCCCTCCCTGCCCTGCAGAACATCACAAGAGAGGAAAAATGTTCTGAAGGGCTGGGAAAGGGGAGACAAAGCACTCCCAGATAGCAAGGATAACTTGCCACAATTTTGTGGCAGTGTTGAATTGTAAGTCTGTTAACTTGTTGCACATTATTACTGGCAAATTGTACACTTGCAGAGCACTTGAAGCACAAGTTCTAGTTGACACTTTTTAAATTTGTAGCAAATTTGCGTGGCAAGTCTCTAGCAAGAGCAAAGTTGCAGTGCTGAGTCTATGTCAGGGCTGGCTCAGCCCTTCCTTCTCTGAGCTCGCCGCTCAGCTGTCGGCTAATTGCCAGCTCTCATCTCTCTCCACAGTTAACCAGCTGTTGTGGATCTACTGATCAGTCCCGCCTACTGAAAGATCTCCAGCTCACTTAATTCCTGCCTTCGCCTTGGTCACATCACAAGAAACCATCTCCTGTGTTCCTGTTTAAAGACTGGCTTTGCTGACATTCCTTCTGGCTCCTTATCCTGCTTGCTGTTCCTCTACTTGGATCCATGACTTCTGGCCTGGCTGATTACCCGATCTGGTTACTGAACTCTGGCTTGGCTGATTACCTGATCTGGTTACTGAACTCTGGCTTGGCTGACTACCTGATCCGGTTACTGGACTCTGGCTATGCTTTGACTACGCTTACTCTATTTACCTTTTTATTTTTATTAATAAACAAGTGTGATTTTACTGTACTTCTGTCTCGGTCTGGTTCATGGTTTCTAACCATAGGCGAAGGCCATGAATTCAGAAGATTCTGAAGATACAGTAAATCCACTTGTTGGTAATATTTTTTCCAGATTGGATGAGCAAGGTCACCGCATGGATCAGTTTGCCATGGCATTACAAACGCTCCTGTGTCGCACGGCTCACCTGGAATCCCCCACTGTGGCTGCTCCTGTATAACCTGAGTTGCAGGCCGTCCCTACTGCTGCGCCAGTCTCTGTGCAGGCACCCGCCTTGAGTATTACCTCTATAAGAGGTATGTCTGGTTCTGCCCCGCTTCCCCTGCAATTTGGGGGCGATCCAGTTCAATGCAGAGGGTTTCACAATCAAGTTGAGATATACTTTGAGATGCTGCCCCACGAACAGAAGCAAAGTAGGGTTCATGATATCTTTGCTTTCTGAGAGAGCCTTGGTCTGGGCTAACCCTCTATGGGAGACGCAAAAACCTGTTGTCTTGAGTTACCCTGAGTTCGTGGCCTCCTTTAAAAAGGTATTTGATGTTCCCGCACGCTCCACTTCTGCTGCCAAGTGCCTCATGTCCATCAGAGTACAAGAACTGTTGCCAACTACGCCATTGAGTTCCATACTCTGGCAGCAGAGGTTGCTTGGAAAAATGAGGCCCTCGTGGCTGCTTTTTCTCATGGTCTCTTGGATTCCATCAAGGATGAGATAGCAGCCCAAGATATACCCACTGAGCTGGAGAGCTTGATCTCGTTTGCCATCCTCATTGACTCCAAACTCAGAGAAAGACTTTCTTTTAAGGAGCGCTTGCGGAAGCCTCCTGCACATTTGCCTCCGAGCTTTGCAGTCCCACCTGTGCCTCCCTCACCTCCCATGCCTCCTGGTACTGAGTCAGTCAGTGAAGATGAACCCTTGCACTTGGGCTTCACGCGTCTCTCTGTGGATGAGAAAGCCTTTAGGAGGAGGGAGAGATTGTGCCTTTATTGTGGCCAGGCAGGTCACTTTTTGAAGTCTTGTCCTACCCATCCTGGGAACACCCGAACCTTGAGGTCCTGTCATGGACAGACCTTAGGTGGTGTTGTTTCATCCCCAGTTATCCAGAAGGATAAGCCCCTGGTTTCGGTCACCCTTTCTTGGGCTCAGTCATCTATCGAGATACATGTTCTAATCGACTCTGGGGCTGCAGGCCTGTTCATTGTCACTGCCTTTATATCAAAGCACTCAATTCCACTGCAGCTGCGTGACACTCCACTTGCCATTGAGGCTCTTGACGGGAGACCTCTACAGCCTGCCCATGTGACTCATGAGATGGTTCCATTGTCCATGGCCGTAGGGGCTCTTCAGGATGAGATAATCCAATTCGAAGTGATTTCCTCTCCTAAGTTTCCGCTGGTTATTGGTTATCCTTGGTTACAGAGGCACAACCCCTATTTTGATTTGCTCCGTGCTGAGGTTCTCTCCTGGTCCCCACAATGCAATGAAACATGCTTCCGGAAGGTAGCCAAGGTCCTGTGTACCTTTTCACTCTCCTCTCTGCCAGAGGAGTACCGCGATTTTAGCGATGTCTTTGACAAAGGTCAACCCGGTAGTTTGCCTCCACACCGACCGTATGATTGTGCAATTGACCTTCAACCTGGTGCCACTCCCCCTCGTGGCCGGGTTTACCTTTTGTTGGTATTGGAGGATAAAGCCATGGAGGAGTATGTTGCAGACGCACTTTCTCGGGGTTTCATCCGCAAATTGTCTCCTGCTGGTGCTGGTTTCCTCTTTGTGAAGAAGAGGAGCGGTGAACTGAGACCTTGTATTAATTATAGGGGTCTCAGTCGTTTCACGATAAAGAATGCCTACCCGATCCTGTTGATTACAGAGTTATTTGACCACCTCAAGGGAGCAACGGTTTTCACTAAGCTTGATATGAGAGGGGCTTACAATCTCGTGAGGATTAAGGAGGGCGACGAATTAAAAACTGTGTTTAATACCAGAACAGGCCATTATGAGTATCTCGTAATGCCTTTTGGCCTTTGTAACGCCCCGGCAGTTTTCCAGGAATTTATTAACGACGTCCTTCGAGATTTGTTGCAGTTATGTGTGGTGGTTTATCTCAATGATATCCTCATATTTTCCAAGTCCCTAGAGAGCCACCACACAGATGTCTGTCGTGTGCTTCAGAAATTAAGAGAGAACAATCTCTATTCTAAACTGGAGAAGTGTGAGTTCCATTGGGAACAGGTTAAATTCCTGGGATATGTCATTTCCACTGCTGGTTTTTCAATGGACCCAGAGAAACTTTCGGCAGTCCTATAGTGGCCTCGACCCATGGGGTTAGCGTTTCCTGGGTTTTGCCAACTATTATCGGAAGTTTATTCATAACTTCTCGTCTCTGGTCAAGCCCCTGGCCGATATGACCAGAAAGAACGGTAACCCACAGAGTTGGTCTCCGGAGTCCATTAAGGCGATTTGGTTTTCACTAAGCTTGATATGAGAGGGGCTTACAATCTCATGAGGATTAAGGAGGGAGACGAGTGTAAAACTGTGTTTAATACCAGAACAGGCCATTATGAGTATCTCGTAATGCCTTTTGGCCTTTGTAATGCCCCAGTTTTCCAGGAATTTATTAACGATGTCCTTCGAGATTTGTTGCAGTTATGTGTGGTGGTTTATCTCGATGATATCCTCATATTTTTTAAGTCCCTGGAGAGCCACCACACAGATGTCTGTCATGTGCTTCAGAAATTAAGAGAGAAAATCTCTATTGTAAACTGGGAAAGTGTGAGTTCCATCGGGAACAGGTTGGTTTTTCGATGGACCCAGAGAAACTTTCGGCAGTCCTACAGTGGCCTTGACCCGTGGGGTTAGCGTTTCCTGGGTTTTGCCAACTATTATCGGAAGTTTATTCGTAACTTCTCGTCTCTGGTCAAGCCCCTGGCTGATATGACCAGAAAGAACGGTAACCCACAGAGTTGGTCTCCGGAGTCCATTAAGGCCTTTGAAAGTCTCAAGGCTGCCTTTGTTTCTACTCCGGTGTTGGCACATCCTGATCCTATGTTACCTTTTATCCTTGAGGTTGATGCTTCTGAGACTGGTGTTGGCGCCCTTCTGTCTCAACGTCCTACCTCTGAGAGTGCTATGCATCCTTGTGGCTACTTTTCCAAGAAATTGTCACCTGCCGAGTGCAATTACGAGATTGGTGACAGAGAGCTGTTGGCAATCATTTTAGCCCTGAAAGAATGGAGACATCTCCTTGAAGGTACCACTGTGCCGGTTCTCATTCTTACTGACCATAAGAATCTCACATTCTTGTCTGAGGCTAAACGCCTCTCTCCCAGAAGGGCGCGATGGGATCTTTTCTTGTCAAGTTTCAATTACATTGTCTCATTCTTACCCGGTACTAAGAATGTAAGGGCTGACGCCTTGTCACAACAATTTTCCTCCACTTCCAAGTTGGAGTCGGTTCCGGTTCCTATGATTCCTCCTTATCGTATTCTGGCTACAGTTCGCACCAGATTTACTTCTCCTTTGGGTGACAAAATTCTTACTGCTCAGGTCGATGCTCCTCCTGAGAAACCTTGTGACAGCTGCTTTGTACCAGAGTGTCTCTGCACTGCCGTGCTCCAGACTTACCATTCTCCCAAGGCAGCTGGCCACCCTGGGAAGAATCAACTCGTTTGAGCCAATTCCCAACAATTCTGGTGGCCTAGTCTACGTGCTGATGGAACTGCCTTCATAGCTGCCTGTTCCATGTGTGCTCAGAGTGAGACTCCACGACACCTTCCAATGGGCCTCCTACAACCCATACCCAATGGAGAGAGGCCCTGGACCCACCTGTCTATGGATTTCATTGTGGAGTTGCCCAACTTCCAAGGCAACACAGTTATCCTTATGGTGGTTGACCACGTCTCAAAGATGTGTCATTGTATTCCACTTAAGAAGTTGCCCACTTCTAAGAAACTGGCTTCCATTTTTGCTCGGGAGATCTTTCGCTTACATGGGCTACCCAAGGTGATTGTCTCGGACAGGAGTAGTCCGTTTGTGTCCCAGTTCTGGGGAGCCTTTTGTGCACAGCTGGGAATTCAGCTTGCTTTCTCCTCTGCATTTTACCCGCAGTCTAATGGGGCTGCAGAACGAGCCAATCAGTCCTTGGAGCAATTTTTCTGACCATCACAACAACTGGTCAGACCTATTACCATGGGCAGAGTTTGCTCACAACAGTGCCTTGAATTCTGCTTCCCGATTATCTCCGTTTATGGCGAATTATGGTTTCCAACCTTCCATGTTGCCTGACTCGTTTGTTCTGCAGAGTATTCCTGCGCTAGAGGAGCATCTCCGTGGTCTTCGTTCCACTTGGGCAAGTCCAGGAGGCTTTGCGTCATGCTAATGATAGGTACAGACTCCATGCTGATCGCAGACGCCTGCCTGCGCCTTCCTACCAGGTTGGGGACAGGGTCTGGCTGTCATCTCACAACCTCTGACTTCGTGTTCCCTCACTGAAGTTCGCACCTTGGTTTATTGGGCCTTTCCGTATCCTTCGCAGGATTAACCCAGTGGCTTACGTGTTGGATCTTCCTCCTAGTATGCGCATCTCAAATGTGTTTCATGTCTCCTTATTGAAACCGTTGGTCTGCAACCGCTTTACCACCTTGGTGCCATGTCCTCACCTTATACAGGTTGAGAACCATGAGGAGTATGAGGTACAATCCATTGTTGACTCCTGTACGTTCCGTAGGCATACAGTACCTGGTGCATTGAAAGGGGTACGGTCAGGAGGAACGCTCCTGGGTTTCATCCTCAGACGTACATGCTCCTGCCCTCCTCCGTGATTTCCATAGGCGTTTTCCCCTCAAGCCCGGTGGTCCTCTGAGGGGGAGGGGTGGTTGAGGAGGGGGGTATTGTCAGGACTGGCTCAGCCCTTCCTTCTCTGAGCTGGCCGCTCAGCTGTCAGCTATTTGCCTGCTCTCATCTCTCTCCACAGTTAACCAGCTGTTGTGGATCTGCTCGTCAGTCCCGCCTACTTAAAGATCTCCATCTCACTTCATTCCTGCTTTCGCCTTGGTCACATCATAAGAAACCATCTCCTGCGTTCCTGTTTAAAGACGGGCTTTGCTGACATCCCTTCTGGCTCCCTATCCTGCTTGCTGTTCCTCTACTTGGATCCCTGACTTCTGGCCTGGCTAATTACCAAATCTGGTTACTGAACTCTGGCTTGGCTGACTACCCGATCCAGTTACTGGACTCTGGCTATGCTTTGACTTCGCTTACTCTATGTACTTTTTTATTTTTATTAATAAACAAGTGTGATTTTACTGTACTTCTCTACAGCAAGAGCTCTGCAAGTTTACAGCATGAAAATTCAGCCACAGTGCCCTCTGGGGTGGGATGACTATTGCACAACATAACTGAACCAGAACTTGCAGCAGACTTGCAGAAGGTTTGCAAAGAAAGTTGATCTGGAGTCATGCAATGTGGACTTTCTGCAATTGTGCAATACACTTGTGAAGCCTGGCAAGTCTAACAATAACTTAGCAAGTCATTTTCAAACTTGCAGCACAATTTCTTGCTATCTGGGCTGTCAGTAAACTAAGGAACTTGCTATAGTTCTTACCTTGCTACTGGGCCCCCCATACCGAGGAGCTCTCCAGACCCGCCCCCACATACCTGGTAAGGCTGCTTTTTCTGCAGTCTGACTGGCCTCTCCACCCACAGGATAAAGTAGGAACAGCAGCAAACTAGAAGGTAGAAAGAAGGCCGAGTCTAGAGCAGGAATAGAGTAGCAGGCAGAGCAGAGGAGTTGGGCTGCCCTCCACCTTTGCAGCCTGACAACGCGGAGGCAAGAGACACCACACTCTGTAGCAGGTGCCGGTATCAGTGTCAGATGTTCCTCCGCCCATCCTGGTGCCAGCCCTGCTCCAGACATTCCCGTGCAACGCTGACACACGGGGCAGCTGTGTTAGGCCCCACAATAATGACAGGACCCAGGGCAGCTGCCCCTTTTGTCCCGCATTAAAGATGGCCCTAAGCATGGATTCCTTCTCCCAGGAAACAGCGAACTAAGTACAAAAAGCTCACCAGCCAGGAGCCCAAGAAAGCTTATTAGGTGTATCATTTATTATAAACGTTTTAAAACACATACATAAATGCTGCAGCACTTAAAAACCAGTCAGTCAGACTTAAAATGGCGGCCACCGCTCTGAACACATGGAGCATGACGTCAAAACATAGCCCCCTCCCAACATGTTTTATGCACACGCACGTTATCAAGGGATATGACTCCTATTATCCCTGTATTACTTTTATACTTCTAAAATAACTCAGTTTTGGGGGAGGGGGGATGTCTGCACACTGGCCTTTTTGGCTTAGGTGCTAAAGGACCTTCTCCGAGCACTGGACATGGAGATTTAGGGAATAAATGATAATATGCTCAGTATACCTTCATCTATTGCCTGAGTTAAATTTCAATTGTCTATGGTATGTTGGTGACAAGCAGTCAATGACATCCACAATGACTATAGGTCCATTACTGCTAAGTAATCTAATTACTTGGGACCACATGGTCAAAAATGAATCTAATTAATGATAAATGTGGTATAAACTATAAATGTGTAGGGTGGCCAATAAACCCTATTAATTACATAGCAGTATTGCATAATATATATCAGTGAGCCTCCTTTGGCAAAAGTATCTGAATGTACTCGGAGTTCAAAATGGTCTTCTTTATTCAACCTTTATACTTACAAATTCCAGTCTTTAAAAAAGACATCAAATAATGTTAACAATCCATCAGCAAGCTTAGATAACAGCAGAATGTGTACACTTACAGACTCTTACATTAAAATGGTGCATAAAGCAACCAATCAGAGCCCATCTTGCACTTGTCTAGGTTTAGTAAATGTCTATAATCAGTTGCTTTGGGTTGCTGAGATTTGGTTTTAGCTCTTTGCTACTTTGAATGTTTGTACTTTAAAGCCATTGTACACTTTCAAATGCTTTTGTTGCTTTAACTAGGTATTAGTGCAACTTTAAAGAAAAGATGGGCTGCACACTAATGACGTCTTCAAACTCAAAGTTAGTTTATTGAGCTTGTAGAAACAGCATACAGCAAGCACTTCGAACCTTTAAGCTGAGGCCACATCTAATGTGTTTCACCCATGGCATGACTTGTTATGGGTGAAATCTGTTAGATTTGGCCTTGGGTGAGGGGATTGAAGTGTATGCTGTATGCCGTTTCTGCAAGCTCAATAAATTAACTCAAGTTTGAGGACATCATCGGTGTGTGGCCCGTCTTTTCTTTGAAGTTGCATGTGGCATGGAGTCTGAATGGGCTCCTGGACTACTGCATCAGACTGTGCCACAGGACTAAGGAGAACATGGGAGGTCTTGGAGCAGGGTGATGTGCAGAGATTTTTTAACTATAGGTGTTAGTGTAGTTATATTCCCTGTGTTGTTTGTTTGCCTTATATTGTAATGAAGGGCTCACAGGTTGTGGCTGCAGTTTGCAGTGTCATAACTGATTGATTCCCCCATGTCCATTTATTAGTTAAACCAACTTGTCCCTAGGGCAGGCAACTTCTTGTTCCTTGTCACACAGCATCCAGTGCATGCCTCGCCAATTGTTTCATTACAAATGTAACAAACGTAAGACTGTAACTGGGATGAAACACAGCCAGCTTCTTCATCCATTTCCAGCAAGTTGACCTCTCACTGTTAATTGCTCTGCCTGTTTGTGTCTGTGTCAGATCTTATTACAATTAAGCTCTCACCTACAGAAAACAAGACTGAGAGACTGAGGGATTGAGGAATATTTGGTTTCTTCACAGGAAATGTCAGTTCTTAGACTACAGACAGAAGTCATTCTTTAACCTATACAGTGCCATCTGGCATGCCTCATTTTTGGACACAAACAGAAATTTCTCACACAGGAATGTGACGATTACTTCATTATATTCATTCATCAGAGCAACAAATGACACCATGAAACTGCATGATCAATGCACATCTTATGCAGGTGGAAAACACAAGGTGCAGGTAGGTAAGTTTATAATGTCTTTAAAGCATTTCCATGCAAAAAAACAGTCACAAATCATATAAATACAGGACTATAAAAAAGATGTAAGACTTCAATTGTGCTTTAAGCAATTCATCCAAAAGTAAAAGGGCAAAAACAGGTCAGCAGCTTTTTACTGTACATATTAATTACTGAACTATGTTATAACCCCCCCCCCCCCTTTCAGTTTCAGAATGTTGGCAGGTGTGGAAACGGTGGTTCAGTTGTGGTACTAAGCAGAGAAGTGCAAAATGTGGGGTGTAAATCTAAGAGCAAACTGGAAAAGCATAATCGGCTTGGATCAGCAAAACTTGGGCTTGCCTGGAGTCTAAGATTCTGTAGCAGCACATCTATATATAGCAGTTATGAATTTTGTAAATATCGCCCCTGTCTATATGTTTCTCCAGGGACAATTAATCAAATGTGGTAACAGTTTAGTATGTGGAGGATGACAATAGTCACAAAGTAGTCACCAGTAAACTTACAAATAGGCCACTATGTAAATAAGTTAATTCAGGTTCACAAGTTTCCACTTTGCTGGTTTTACGATAATCTTTGTTGGCCGTTTTCTTGAGTACATTTAAAGCTGTCATCTTAATCACTTCCCCTTTCACACTGGTACACCCCCTATGGATCAGAACAGTTTTTTATATTTCTGTAATGGAACTGTTTATTTGGCACAGACATTGCCATTACTTAAGATAACAAAGTATTTCATATATTATTATTTGAAAGACAAACAAGGCTTTCTTTAAGGCTGCTTTAAAATATAACATACTTATTTGAATAGTGTTCTTAAAAAAAAAAAAGTATGTTCCTATAAAATAAAATGTATAAATGCTATTCTATAATTTGTTCTGTTCAAAATGACACTAAATATATGATTCTGCCGCAAAGCACTGCAAAGCAATTTACAAATAAATGAAAGTTGTTTTTTTTTTTATTTGTGCTTTTATATGATACCAAAAAAAATGAATAAATAAAACAAATAAAAATAAAAAAAAAGGTTTAAATATTATTGGTTGATGAAATAGAGATAAAAAAGCACTAGGAAAAAAAGAGGAGAGAAGATGAAGAAAGAGGTCATTATGGCTGATTAGGATAAATTAAGGGTAAAAAGGGGGTAAAAGTTTTTTTTCTTTTTTTACTTGTCAGGTTACTTTAACTGACTTCATCTACAGATGGAAACTCATCCCTTTGATCTGTAGATGAATGAAACAGAGTACGTACAACACTAACAATGTTACTTTTTTATCTTTCTAGTTCACTAAACAGTGGAATTATAGGCAAAACTTTTTCATTTTCATTTTGGATAGAGTAAGAGAGGGTCATAACCCGTGTCAGGTTATTTTTTTGCCATCTGTGTCACATTGGGGAGATTTCTCTTAATTTCCTGTCCCATAGCCAAAACAAGAAGTGAGAGGAAAGCCCTGCACATTAAGAGAATCCCCTGGATAGTGTCTATCTGGATAGTGTCTATTTCTTTGTAATTACTTTTCTTTTTGGGGACTACCCAAAATGTGGGATTTTCTTTTACTTTCACTTTCAATGATTATGGTAAACAGGATAAATAGAGAGGGTAAATCTCCCTAAACGGGGCACAGACAGCAATCAAAGCTGACTAATCCAGTGGTTCACAACCTCAGTCCTCAAGTACCCCCAACAGGCCATGTTTTCAGGTTTCACTTTATCTTGCACAGGTGCTTTAAATCACAGTCAATGGCTTGGTATTTTAGACAGGTTTTTTTATTGAAGAGAAATTCCCCAAATATGGCCTGTTGGAGGTACTTGAGGACTGCGGTTGAGAACCGCTGTTCTAATCCATCTCCACTCTATCCAAAACTAAAAGAAATATTATGTACTTTAATGCCGCGTACACACGAGCAGACTTTACGGCAGACTTGGTCCGGCGGACCAGAGTCCGGAGGATAATTCGATCGTGTGTGGGCTCCAGCGGACTTTTTTTCCCAAAAGTTTGACGGACCTAGAAATGAAACATGTTTCAAATCTTTCCGACGGACTCGAGTCCGGTCGAAAAGCCTGCTCGTCTGTATGCTAGTCTGACGGACAAAAACCGACGCTAGGAAAGCTATTGGCTATGAACTTCCTTGCTTTAGTCCGGTCGTACGTCATCACGTACAAATCCATCGGACTTTGGTTGATCTTGTGTAGGCAAGTCCGTTCGTTCTGAAAGTCCGTCGGAAAGTCAGTCGAAAAGTCCGCCAGACCTAGTCCGGCAAAAAGTCCGCCCGTGTGTACATGGCCAGCCATAGACAGATCAAAATTTGTCTGGTTCAACAGGAACCAGCTGAATTTCAATCCATCTATGGGAAGACTGGTTATACTGAAATCGATCTATTGATCGACTTTAGTATAACTAGCCTGTCTGTTTTTTTTGCGCTCGATCACTGACAACAGCTATAGCTGCCAGCAATGATCATTGTACTCTGACGAGAGGGAAACCTGTGGAGTGGGAGGGATTTCCCTATCAACACTGACTGTGTTGATGGGGGAATCAAGCAATTTTCTTTCCTTCAACCTGTGGTTGAAGGAAAGAAAACTGCATAATGTATGGCCTGCCAAAGTCAGACCATTCTTTTTTTTTTGACGGCAGCAGCTGCTAGAGCTGCTGTATGCGCACAGCAACTCCTGGCTTCAATGTCAGAGCCAGGAATTGCTGGCAGTTGGGAGGAGGGGAAGCGGCAGAGAGACAGAACGACTGAACTTACTACACAAATCCTGTGTACTTTGATGTTTGATGTACTTTTCGTTAAAGAGACCCTGCTGCCATACCATACATTTAATTTCCAATAAGATTATATGTGAATTTAACATACTTAGGCATGTCATTTACCTGTAAATGCCTCCCTTGTTTAGACATCCAAAAACCCTGGTATGGAGTGCCACCATCTTGGATGCGATGTTAGCAGGTCCAGCAGGTTTAGACCTGTCTCTTAAATAATACTTTATAATATTCCCCTTCACTCCTCCCCCAGCAGCTACATAAAAGGCTATTCATCGATGCGAAGAGAGGGATGAAAGAGCTTGACCGGAGTAAATAAAGGAGAGTGAGAAAAAAAGAAGAGGAGAGGCTGAGTGCAAAGAATCATGGGTCATGTAGTCCCAAAGTAAAGCATCACCTGATACTACAGTGAGCGCTCCTTGATCCAGAAGTTTGGGAAAACAGTGCTCTGTCATCTGGAGCCTGTGGCAATAAGGAGCACATAATGTAAGTGTATGAACACACATATTCTGTAAATAACGTACTGGGGAAGTACCGTATTTATCGGCATATAACACACACTTTTTTTCCCCTTAAAATCAGGGTGCGTAATATACACCGATCCCTGCCGATCTCTGCTGTTTGTGAGCGGAGCGGAGCGATCGCCGCCGAGATACACATAGCCGAGTCTACTCGGCTCTTCTCGGCTCTGCTCACAGTCATGCCCAGTCCCGCCATTGAACCTGTGTTATGCCCATCATAAGGCGGGACTGGGCGTGACTGTGAGCGGAGCCGAGAAGAGCGGAGTACACTCGGCTATGTGTATCTTGGCTCCGCCCAGTCCCTGCAATCATGGCGTTGCCAATTTTAAATGGATCCAAGGCTGCAATGACAAGGCTGCACTGGACACTGGGGGGCAAGGCTTCACTGGGGCAAGGCTGCACTGACAAGGCTGCAATGACACCGACAAGGCTGCTGATGGACACTGATGAGGCTGCATTGATGGGCATTTAAATGTAAGTTTTTTTCCTTAAACTTCCCTCCTAAAAGTTTTTTTCCTTAAAATTCCCTCCTAAACTTGGGGTGCGTGTTAAACGCTGGCGCGTGTTATACACCGATAAATATGGTAATTTGTTGTACTACTTTGCAACTGTTGTCAGAATATGCCAGAAGTATTAGATTTCATTATATTTTACATTAATGTGGATTCCATTGACATGGGCTTGTACTTTACTAATAATTATTTACAGTAAAAGTATTTAAAAAAGGTAAGAATCACCTTTTCATTGTATCACACAAGCAGGATTCTGGATTAGGTCTCAATGAGGCAGTGAGCACAGCTTATAGCTGGGAGAGTCATTGCAGCCAGCTTGGGTTGGGAATTTGTGATCTGGTAAAAGTGACCCTAGCAGTGTAGTAGTTGGGCAGGTTCCACGGGCACACACACTAGGATCTCTGGACTACCCTTATGAGGTCCTCAGACATGGCACAGGGTTCGTCTATGGATTTGGGACCAAGGTGTAAATTGAAGAGTACTCCTGATCAGGCCTGTTGGCTGTAACAGGTCAGGTGGGTTGAGCCATGCCACTCCATTCCTGCAAAGCTGTAGTTTTTGGCACCCAGGCCGGAAACATGCTAAACAAAGCTTCCCCTTGATAGCCCATCCTTTAGACATGTGTCCCGGGTGCCCAGAACTCCACTCAGACACCACTGAGCAATGCTGAGATGTAACAAAGGATAAAGAAAATACATTTTTTTTTATGGAAAAACATAGCCATTTTTATGATACACAGTGCTTTAGAAAACTAAATATTTAACCATGAGCTTTGATCAATTTTTGGGACCACTGTTTAATGATAAATATAATCTTTTTTTTTCAGTTGTGTTGTTGATGTGGCCCTTAGGATGTTAATTAGACAGATTGACAGGTCCATTTTATCATTTTTACTCTATAGCAGAGAGTGGTATGGGGTTGGGATCTTTGGCTGCTACTCATTGACAACATTCGTTCACAAAGCCTCCCTTCCCCCACGTTGATTTTTGCATAATACTATAAATACATGGTGGCCATGGACAGTGACAGACTTGTCAGAAATGTGACTCTATTAACATTATTTTTAGGGAAAGATTTTTAAAATATACACGTAAAACAAATAAAAGATTTCAAGCAAGGATGAAGGATCGGTGACACTGTTCAGTTGAATTTGGAGGTCTCTATTGTCTGCTGATGCAATGATGCTGTTTATTTTGCCTTATATGGTCAAGCTGTGGGATTTGTAAATTATAAAGCTATTGTTTATTCAGTGAGATTGCCACCGTGGTCCTGTTTTACATTCATGGAAATGAAAGAAATGCAATTTACAGAGGGTGTTTTCACATGCAGGGATAATATTGGGTGATCAGTTGGAACACAATCCATAGTGCAGACCTGCAGCAAGTAAATCTCAGAGAGGCACTTATAAATAAAATTGTACGGAGCCTTGTAGGGAGGTTAATGACACACATCCAACATAATACCATAAGACAATCAAGTCAAACTGACTACATTGTGTCAATCATTTTTGTCGTGCATGTGTTGAAGGAAAATGCTTCAGTGGAATATAAAATATATATATATACTGTCCATTCAATGTGTAGATGGGTGAAATAATTCTGGGCATAACATAAAAAGAGCTCTAAATAAGTAAAATGAATAGTCATGTATAGTATTATACTGTCAGGTTAAAGCCCAGACTTTTTTTTTTTTTCGTTTTTCAGGGAGGGAAGTGTTAAATTAATAATTAATATGGTGCTGAAAACAAACAGCGCTGACTTGGTCCCATACTAACATATGGCACCTTAGCCACTAACGTTGTGATATGTGGAAAATGTGGCAATATGCAGGTAAATGGGGAAATATGTAGGCAACATGCTGTCAGTTGTGACAATCCATTAGCAATAAACATGGGAAACACTATAGCAATCCTAATGTCGTGTACACGGGCGGACTTTTTGGCAGCAAAGGTCCGACGGTCTTCCGACGGTCTTTCCGACGGACTTTCGACTGACTTTCGGCGGACTTCCGACGGCCTTTCTAACGAACGGACTTGCCTACACATGATCACACAAGTCCAATGGATTCGTACGTGATGACGTATGACCGGACTAAAATAAGGAAGTTGATAGCCAGTAGCCAATAGCTGCCCTAGCGTCGGTTTTCGTCCATCAGACTAGCATACAGACGAGCGGATCTTTCGACCGGACTCGAGTCCGTCGTAAAGATTTGAAATGCTGCGTACACACATGCTGACTTTTCGACCAGACTGGTCCGACAGACCGAGTCCGGTGGACAATCCGACAGTGTGTGGGCTTTATCGGACCTTCAGCGGACTTTTTCTGTCGAAAATCTGATGGACTCAAATCCGGTCGAAAAATCCGCTCGTCTGTATGCTAGTCCGATGGACGAAAAGCGATGCTAGGGCAGCTATTGGCTACTGGCTATCAACTTCCTTATTTTAGTCCGGCCGTACGTCATCACGTACGAATCCGTCGGACTTTGGTGTGATCGTGTGTAGACAAGTCCGTTCGTTAGAAAGTCCGTCGGAAGTCCGTCGAAAGTCCATCGGAAAGACTGTCGGACCTTTATTGCCGAAAAGTCCGCCCGTGTGTACACGGCAAAACATGTTCCAAATCTAAAGTCCATCAGATTTTTAACAGAAAAAGTCCGCTAAAGGTCCGATGAAGCCCACACACGTTCGGATTGTCCGCCGGATTCGGTCCATCGGACCAGTCCGGTCTAAAAGTCTGCTTGTGTGTACGCGGCATAAGAGAAGGTGCACAACAGAACTTGGCACCAGAGTGGCAATTGTAACTCAACATATGCAAAATGTATCAATTATGACAATACAAGGGCAACAGATAGGCAATGGTGGAAATTATAGGCAAAAAAGGGCAATCAAGACAATACATGGGCTACAGACAACTAAAGGGGGCAATATGTGGACAAGACATGGTCAGTCATGACAATAAATGGACAATCAAGAGTGATCATGAAAATTTGTGAGCAATAATTGAGCATTTATTTAAGTAAAAGGTAAAAAATGACCAATGGTAGTAATGTATGGGCAGCTAACAGGCAATTGTAACAATACATGGGCAACTAGTGGCAATGGTAGCAATAAGCAAGAATTAGAAAAGAAGGCGCATTCATTACAAGACCAGACTACATCTTTCACCCTCCTTGTCTAAATTCAAAGCCGTATATGTCATTTCTAAAACCACATATGTAAAGCGCTATCACAAACATCAAACATAGGTAATGTCCCTTTAAAGTGATTGTAAAGTCTAGTTTAAAAAATAAAATAAAATAACAAACATGTTATACTTACCTCCTGGATCCTCCTCTTCTCGGGTTCCTCTTTGCTGCTCCTGGTCCCTCCCTCATATCGAGTGCCCCCTCAGCCAGCAGCTCTCTATGGGGCACCCAAACCGAATCAGAGCTCCGTGTATCCATTCAGACACGGAGCCCCGACCCCTCTCTCCCCTGATTGGCTGGCTGACTTTGATTGACAGCCACGGGAGCCAATGGCACGGCTGCTATGTCTTAGCCAATCAGGAGGAGTGTTCCAGACGGCTTAGTCACTCATGGACATCACTGGAGAGAGAAGGGGCTCAGGTAAGTAATTAGGGGGTGCTGGGGTGGCTGCTAGACTTAATGCATAGAATACATTAAGATAAAAAACCTTCTGCCTTTACAACTCCTTTAAATCTACAATACACCATGTGCGATTTATGTTTGAAATAGAGTCCCAAAAAAAGATGATAAAGAGTCCACAAAAGTGCTTGTGAAAACTAGGAATGCACTGATACCATTTTTTTTACAACCGGGTACAAGTATGGATACTTTTATTTTAGTGCTCACCGATACCAATTATCGATACCTACCGCAACTGTTTCACCTTAGAAGAAATTGCAGTAATAGCAGTCATTTTAAAAAGGAAGCTAAGGCCCTACAACACCGCCTCAAGATCCGCGGTTACAGTAACAAGAGTCTGAAAAAAGCATATGCCAGGGCAAAAAAGGATAACAGATCGGATCTCATTCATGGCCAAAAAACTCCCACATTTACATCTGAACTTAGAATGATCACCAGATTCTCGGGACAACATAAACAAATACGGGAATTAATGCAGAAATACTGGTACCTCTTAATGGGGGATCCACGGGTCTCAAAACATCTAAAAAACTATCCAGAAATAACTTTCAGACGATCACAATCCATCAAGGATAGGATTGTTCACAGTCATTATGATCCATCTCTCATTTCTACCAGTTCAAACAGAGGTACACGACCAGGTCATAAATGTGATTTCTGCAGGTACATCCATGCAACACGTACCATTGCCCTTCCCAATGGCCGTCTTTACTCCCCTAAATTTGCAGTCACATGTCAGGCAGTTGGCATTGTCTACCTAATGACTTGTGGCTGCGACGCCTTTTATGTGGGCAAAACAAAGCGCCCATTCTTTCACCGTATACAGGATCATGTCTCCCTTGTTTGTAAAAAAAGAATGGAGATGCCTATTAGTCGCCATATAGGCCTCTTTCACAAATTTGATGACACCATGATGCGTTTTGTAGCTCTGGAATATGTTCCCCCAGGAGAAAGGGGAGGCAATTATGACCAAATCCTGCTACAACGGGAAGCCAAATGGATTTCAAATCTTGATGCTTTAAAAGCCCCAGGTCTAAATGACGCCTTTAGCTATAAACCTTTTTTGTGATTTATTCATTGGGTCTAATATTCTATATATTAGTAATTTGTTTTGTTGTGCTTTTATTTTCATTTTATTATAACTCTGGTTGCCACAATTTCTGTAGTATTTATTTCATTTTTATTTTATTATTTTTGCAATTTATATTTATTTATATTTATTTTCTTTTCATTATTATTTCATTATTTCTTTATTTATTTTCTTTCTTTATTTTATTTATTTTTGAATACACACCTCCTAACAATATTTTTCAACATTATTAGATTGAACTTTCATAAGTATTAATTTATGAAATAAATTTATGTATAAATTTTTCCTATATTGATGAACGTTTCTCTTATGTTCTAGCCCCCCCCCCCTCTATCATGGATTGCCTCTTTTTTAAGCTTGCACGGACACCCAGGCATTTGCTGAATGTTGGTTTCTAATCAATGACCTCGTCTCCAAATGCCTCCTTTGGCCCCCTGCGCCATGCACTACATCTCTAATTTATCTATATATATATCTATCCTCTTATCTGGCCCGCTCTTGTAATGACTGATGTTTGTCTCATCAGTGTTCCTATACTCCGTTCTGAGCTGAGCTAGCTTCCCCCCTCCCATCAACTGAGGGCAAAACCATTTCCAAGATGGTGATAGATAGCTGTCTGTTCTAACAGCTTCTGACGCCGCTGATAATGATATGTGCGCATGCGCAGTGAGACCTTGTGTACGTCCGCGGAGCGGCGGTGACGTCAGACGCCGGCCGCTCCGGAGTGTGATATTTAAACAGGGAGATTTCTCTCACTCCCTGTCATTACTCTGCTGGACACCATGGAGGAAGGAGGGAAGGATCTCTCCTCCTTATTCCACTGAACTCCGTCAACACCCTTGCAAGGTAGGCAGCCCTGTTCAATGTTAACCTTGGGATTTATTCACTCATTTTTTCTCTGCCTATATTTGGCTTAACCTAAAATAAATATAAAGCAAATCTTATTTCATTTGGCTATTTGTATGGTTGATGTTTTGGATCCATGTGAAGGCTGGTTATAATTCCTTCCTTTCCAGACGGTCCCTATCTCTTCTCCATATTGAAGCTTCCCTTTTTTCCTATTACATCCTATGGCTGGTGCTCCTGTCCCACGAAACACCCAGTATGTCCTATATCATCAAAATTGATTCTACCTTCCAAAATACATCCAGGTAAAATCTTTTAATGAAATACTATTGGCTATTCTCAATACAATGATTCCTGATTGTACACAACCAATTAGGTTTCCTTTTAAATACTTAATATACTTTTCCAATTATATGCGTCCTGTCTTTTCCAGTTAGGACACTATAAAAACTCTTGATTTTACAAGTATTACCTCTGCAAGCAAATCGGTAACCCAGGAATTTCAATGAGTGGGGGGTTAGCCTAGGAGTTAACCTTTTTCAATGTCTGGCAAAACTTCAGCCTCATTTTAACAAATATTGTCTCTAGGTAAGGGTTTATTTACATCTATTGTTGTTTTCAATTTATTTTAATTTTATTTCATTTTATTTTTATTCAACCTTATTTTTTTCATTTTTATCATTTTTCTTTTCTTTTTATTATTTTATTATTATTATTATTATTATTTTTTGTTTGTTTTTGTTTGTTTTGTTTAATCAAATATTAATTTAACATTAAGAATCTTAATTAAATTAATAATGATTTATATTAATTTCATTCTACACTCCATTAATTTGATATTCTGGTATTCGTAAAAATTATCTTTACTATGTAATTTGTCTAAATTTAAGTTTATTTTTGTACTGATGGTTTTTCCTTCTTTATGTAATTTTCAGTCTTATAATTGGTACCACACTATCTCCTGAAGAAGCTCCACAGAGTGAAACATGTTGGGAAAAAAGTGGTATCTGTAACATAAATTGTTGTAGCACTTTATGAACTTTCTGGAAATTGTTGTACTATGTATTGGCCCGTTGATAGGCCTTTTTTAAATCAATTGTAATAATAAAATTTTTCTTTTATTTTAACATGGTTTTGAACCAGTGTTTATAAAAATCTTTTGATATTGACACCTTTAAAGTCCCAAGGCTTGATGCCTACAGCCCTCTCTTTCTATATCTACCGCAACTGTTTTGTTTACACTTCAGATGTCAACAATGGTACAAAGCATTGAAAAGCTATTTACAAATTAAATAAAAAAACATTTTTTTTTATTTTGCGCTTTTTTCAAATTGAAATGTGTAAATATATGTTAAAGGGGTAAAAATATTATCAAACAAAGCAAGCAAAAAAAAGTTTTAATTATTAATAGTTTATAAATATATAAAATAGACGTGAAAATAAAAGTCAGCAGGAAAATAATAATTAAATGGAGAAGGAGAATAAGGAGTTAATTAAGGCTGATTAGAGTAAATTAAGGGTTAATAAGGGGTTAAACAGAGGTACATTTCATAAAAAAAAAAACAAACAAAAAAAATATTTTATTTGACAGGTTGCTTTAAAGTGGAGCTCCACCCAAAAGGGCAAGCTCCACTTTAAGCACTCCCCCCCAATATGCCACATTTAGCATGTCATTTTGGGGGCGGGGGGACAGGTACCTAGTTTTGACAGGTACCTGCTCCCTTTTCCGCTCGAGCCGCCTAAGAAGCTTGAGCGGAAGTTCTCCTCTCCCCATCCCTTCTTGCGATTCCCCGACCAATGGGGAAGTGCTGCGCGACTCACGCACGCACAGTGTGCACCCTGATGTGAAGCCACAAGCTGTTACAGCCGGGAGCCCACACTTGTAATGCCGGTGCCACGGAGGCACGAAGGAGAGAAGCGAGGGTTGGGGAGGCCGCATCACTGGACCGTGAGATAGGTGAATCAGCAGCTACACTTTTTGTAGCCACTGACTTTTAATAAGCACAAAAATGAGTGGAACTTCGCTTTAAACCTATTTCATCTGCAGATAGAAGTTCATCCCTTTGATACTTTTAATAAGCACAAAAATGAGTGGAACTTCGCTTTAAACCTATTTCATCTGCAGATAGAAGTTCATCCCTTTGATCTGTAGATGAATACACAGAAAGATACAAAAAGAAACAATGTTTCTTTTTATCTTTCTGTTTTAGAGGCGGAGCAATGTTGTTATTAAACATTACCCGGTTGCTTTTTTTCTTTTTTCGACAGCTCCAATTGCCGTGACTTCGTTTACACTACAGTTATCAACAGGAGAACCCCGCTGAAAGCTAAATGAGTCATCGGTTGTTAAGGACGCGGCTGGGGTTGGGGAGGCCGCATCACTGGACCGTGAGATAGGTGAATCAGCAGCTACACTTTTTGTAGCCACTGACTTTTAATAAGCACAAAAATGAGTGGAACTTCGCTTTAAACCTATTTCATCTGCAGATAGAAGTTCATCCCTTTGATCTGTAGATGAATACACAGAAAGATACAAAAAGAAACAATGTTTCTTTTTATCTTTCTGTTTTAGAGGCGGAGCAATGTTGTTATTAAACATTACCCGGTTGCTTTTTTTCTTTTTTCGACAGCTCCAATTGCCGTGACTTCGTTTACACTACAGTTATCAACAGGAGAACCCCGCTGAAAGCTGAATGAGTCATCGGTTGTTAAGGACGCGGCAGCCCTGCTCCATAAAGTGGTTGTTAACCCACTTTTGTTACATGCTGCCATCCTCTCTGCAGCATTATACTAATTGTCCCTGTGCCTGTGTTCTGTAAAAAAACTACAGGATTGTACCTGTATGAGCTCCGCTCCCGGCAATCAGCTGATTTCTCTCCTGCCTTGTCTCTCCAACTCACAGCTGCAGTGGGCGGGGCCGAGCCCTCCCGCTGACGTCAGGGGGAGGGGGAAAGAGGAGCTCTGAGCCGCCGACAATCAGCTGAGAGGGGGGAGCTCATACAGGTACAATCCTGCCGTTTTTTTTTACAGAACTCAGGCACAGGAACAATTAATATAAAGGTGCAGAGATGATGAGAGCATGTAATATGTGAAATGAGAGCGGGGGGGAGAAGGACACAGGAGACAGACCACAATGTCAGGGCTCAGCAGCCATGATTATCGTGGTCTGTTTGCAGAGGAGAGGGCATAGCTAGGCAGGATCAGCCAGGTATTTCAGGTGATATGGGGGTCCAAATGACACAGCACAAGCACTGTGCTGTATAACATGCTTTAAGGGAACAGGATCTTAATTATTTTTTGGGGGGTTAACAAACACTTTAACAGCCGATAATTGCTTGCTTTTCCACTATTCCACGCTCCCAGGATCTCATGGACAACTGACAGCACCCACGTGGATGGCGTCTAAGCCATACATCCGTCAGCACAGGACCCAGGGACTGCAAGTATTCAGCCACTCAAGCCGCAAAACCTTTTCCTGCATGGACCATATGGTGCGGTCTGGCACCCTAAAACAGGAAGTACCCCAAAAATTTCCTTCATGGCAAGATCACCTCTATTATTATAATGAAAGCAGCAGACTCAAAAAGATTGAAAATTAATTTTGGATTAACATGTTAAATGTTAGGAGATTGTAGTAATTGGGTTTACATATTATTTAAACCTATATTGCCCACAAGTAATATAAACTATGACTGCAATTGAACAGTAGGCACAGTATCAAACCTTTGCTCTCACAGCTCCCCCCAAGATCACTGCTGGAGCCCCTCGGAAAACCTGAACGTCCTGGTATATCCATGGATGACTGTCAGGAAATATACTATTCCAGTGAGAGTCAATATGCTAAATGAATTTTAACTCTCCCTGCACCCCCAGGACCTCGTCAGAGTACATGGAAATGAAGTAGTTAAGTCTTTTGCATAAATGTGTGTGAATTCACCAGCGAAACCCTTGTTAGATCTTGTAGCAATCTGACACATTATATATTTAGGATAAATTATATTTCCTATGGGAAATCAGTGAGGGAGCCTCATTATCTGGCATGTATTGGCAGTCAGCACACACACAGGCCTCACTCGTTATAGAAGTGATCAGTGTTCTTGAAATATAATCAGCGGCGCACCCATTGTCTTCTCCATGACAGCATATATGATAAACCGCTGTGTCTTGTTTACCATGTCGCTCTTTATTTATTTTTCTAAAATAGATCAATTTACTTTGATGGTAAAGTGACATTTAAACACACACATTAAGCTCTTTTGCAAAATGCATAGTGCAGTTTTATATAGAGGGATGATAAACTCAGTTATATCGGAAAAGGAAATAAAAGGCAACAGTACTCTGAGGTCTTTATGGCGCTCACACGTTGGGATCCACTCATTCGAGTTTGCAATAATATTTTAATCTAAGACATTTGTGGACATTTTTGAATATATAGAAAAATAAAACTAAAAATAAAAGGTAATCAAAGACTGGTGAATATTTAATTTTACTTGATGGAGTTGCTTAGTGTAGTATATTGATTCTTTTTTTCCTATTTATTTTTTTAGTGCATGTACAGCTAAAGAGGATACAAGCTCAGGAAGCTGTAATCAAAAGGGCTAGAAAAGGTCAAAGGACTAGATAACAAAGCTGCTTGGGGTCTCTCTAAAGCTGATTTTTTACCCACTCCTGAATTACTATGTATTGTGCACTGTGACTTGGTGTGAAGTTGGCCATTTTGGCGAAGAGAACCCTGCAAGCACTGACATCTCCAAATCACACTCTAAATCTCCAAGCTTAGAGACTATCTGGAACTGTGGAAGCTTTGGCTTTCAGAACAACCTAAGATTCAGCCTTGACAGGAAGGTCTGGGAGGCTTTTGTGGGTAAATAGGTACCTCTAGGTACCTATTTTTTTAAATCTGGATCAGTTTGCTCTTTTTCACTTTCAGCAATGGCGGCTCTTTTTTTTTTTTTTTTTAAAGATATTTTTATTGCAGTTTTATGACATACAGACATAAAACAAAAGGCACAAACAAAAACTACAACACCGATAACAGAATGCTCCTAATCCAACATATCATGAATATCCGAGCAGTGTGCAATAATAAACTAGATATTACATCTACCAGTGGATATAAACATCAACAGAGGAGTAAGCGCTATGGTTTTTAAACATCCTGGGCATAACAGAAGTTCCTGTTTAATACAACACTCACAAGGTGAACCACTGTCATGGTAGTACAGGGGAGAGGGTCAGTGGGCTAGCCAGCCATCTGCCCCATATTTTGTGGAACGCTTTAGTCCTCTTATGGATGTCAAAGGTAAGTTTATATAGAGGCTGGGAATCATTGACAAGTTTCAGCCACATATTCCACGTTGGGGTCTCTGACCCTTTCCATGTCAGCAGGAGGGACTTCCTCCCATAGAAATAGAGGATGCGAAGTAGTCTCTTAGCCTGAGGCTGGACAGTGAGGTCACCAAATATGCCCAGCAGACAGTTTTTAGGGTGCACTATATTTGGCAAACCCAGTGCAGAAGATATGAAGGAGCCTATGTCAACCCAAAAGTCGTGTACCAGTGGACAAGCCCAAAAGCAGTGGAGAAAATCAGCAGTTTGTTGGCAACTGTGGAAACAGTCAGCAGAGGGGGATAGTCCCATTTTATACAGTCTAGCAGGGGTGCGGTGTGAATGATGGAATATTTTTAGTTGAATAACCCTGTCCCTCGAGGAGATAACAGAGGATTTGAACGTATCACAGAACTCAGACCAATCCTCTTCTGTGATAGAGATATCAAAGGAGGCCCACCTCTCTTCAGCCCTCCGAAACCTAGGGTTAGTGCCTGTTATGAGAGTGGAGTAATATGTGGATACAAGTATCGTCTGGTCCAGGTCTCTCAGAAGTTTTTCCAGGTCAGGTGTCCTAATAGGACTGAGCAGAGAACCAGTACGTATAGCATGTCTGAGTTGGAAATAGTAAAATAGGTATGTTGATGGGATCTCAAAGTCTATCTGTATTTGAGAAAAGGATTTAAAACCCTGGAGGGTATATAGATGACATAGGTATTTCACTCCCTTTTGATGTCCATCTGATGGGGTTAGGTATAGAACCTAGCTCCTTAAGGATAGGGTTGAACCACAGGGGACTGTTGGGGAAGGTCTGCCATGGATCAGTGGACATTTTCGTTCAGAATAGGGAGAGGGAGGTTTGGATTATCGACATGCCGGGTCCAGGTGGTGTGCAAATGGCATCTCTTTACCGTGATGCATTAGACAGCAGTGAATAGGCTTGAGGGAACCAATCCGCAGAGTTTATGGCAGATAAGGACGACAGTCCTGCAGTGGATAATTCAGGAGGTTTGTGATCCATGCAGCTGCAGTTTGTACCATTTCTATGCCACATCTGAATTTGTTGACACCAGTGGGCCTTCCTATTATCCCAATTTTTATTTTAAAAGCTAATTTTTCCTCAGTTTAGGCCGATATGTATTCTTCTACATATTTTTGGTAATAAAAATCACAAAAAGCGTATATCTATTGGTTTGCGGAAAAGTTATTGCGTCTACAAAATAGGGGATAGATTTATGGCATTTTTATTATTATTTTTTTTTTACTAGTAATGATGGCGATCTGTGACTTTTATCGAGACTGCGACATTATGGCGGACACATCGGACACTTTTGACACATTTTTGGGTCGATTGACAATTATACAGCGATCAGTACTATAATATATAAAATGCACTGATTACTGTATAAATGTCACTTGCAGGTAAGGGTTTACACTAGGGGGCGATCAAGGGGTTAACTGTGTTCCCTAAGTGTGTGTTCTAACTGTGGGGGATGGGACTGACTATAAAAGATGAGAGATCTGGGTTCCCAGCTCGTAGGAACTCACAATCTCTCTCTCCTCTCCTCACAGAACTGGGATGTGTTTGTTTACACACACACGTCCCTGTTCTGCCTCTCGTGCCCACGATCGCTTGTGGCCGGCAGCCATTGCGTCCAGCGGCGCGCACGCCTGCTATCCCGCTTAAAGGGACCGACGTATAGCTACGACGGTTCGCGGGATTGTGACGACCTGCCGCAGTATAATGACGGCGGCTGGTCAGCAAGTGGTTAAAAAACCTTTGGCTTAACAAAAACAGTATTATTTCGAAGTGGTACTCTAATAACACACACAATCTTTGATTTCAGCAATATGTGTAGTTAGAATTCGACTGGAGTTCAATGTAAAATTCGATTCGAATTTCAGCCTGAATTTCCGAAATTTGGACGAATTTCATTACATTATTCAGAGCACTCGGTGAGATTTGTTTATATTGTAATTTGGGTATTTAGATATATCCGAATCTCTGAATAACGAAAAATTAGTCCGAATATTAATTCGAAACAAAATTTTGGTTATTTCTCCTTATAAGATATATCATTTGTAAATAAAAAATCAAGAAAAAATCAGTGGTTCACAATTACCACCAGAAGGAAGCTCGATCTTACTATAAAATTATATAAAATTCAATAAAAAAGATTTAAAAAAAAAAAAAGTTCTAAAATGAATTTCTATCTAGTGTTGCACGAAGGAGTAATTGTGTGTCAAATGATCACAGCACATAAAACTGTAAAATGGCCGGGAAATTAAGTATTACAGGCTGCATTGGAGGTTCAGGAGTTTAGAAGTTTGGTCAAACTAACCAGAGGTCCCTATATTCATGAGACAAATTTCCATTCTGCCTCCCCTATATATTTTCTTAGTTTATTGGACCAGTTCTATTGGTTGTGTTTTTGTCTTTGCCATTGGTTAAATGTTAAGTTGGACATCTGTTTGGAACTGATGGTGAGGATGAGCTGTCAGACTGTCTTATGTAGTTGGGTGCTCAGACTTTACCCATGACTGGCCCAATGGGTTTTGATTGAGTAGTTGTTAACGTATAACTAAAGGCAAAGATTTTTATCTATGGTTAGAGCCCATGTCAGCTTTTATTGCTGTCTTTGCCACCGTTGGGCAGATGCACCCTCTTTATTTGTCCTGTTCACCATTATCATCAAAAGTGGAAATAAAGAGAATCTCCAATTTTGGGCTGACACCAGAGCAGTAATAGAGGGGAACAGTGCTGGTGACACACCAGGATTCCCTCACTTTGAAGGGATTTTCCCTCACTGCATGAGACAAGAAGTGAAAGGAAATCTCTGCAATGGGACACAAATGGCAAAAAAAACACAAAAAAAACCTGATAGGATATAACCCTACTTTACTCTATCTAAAATAAAAATAAAAAGTTTTGCCTCCAGTTACACTTAACTGGTTTGCTTGTTGATATGGTTTTAACACCTTCCTGCCCGCCATATATCAGATTGACGGTCGGGCGGTGGCTTAATAGTTCTGATTTGATGTCATACATCCTTCAGGACAAGCTGCTTGTGTGCACCCCCGTGGACACGCAGCTTGGCGATTGGTGGTGCGGTGTGTCACTCGGACACACTGTATCTCCGATCATGGTAAAGAGCCTATGACGTGGCTCTTTACCATGTGATCAACTGTGCCCAATCACAGCTGATCACAGTGTAAATAGGAAATGCCGGTTATCGGCATTCCTTACCTCACGCTGACAGCGCGTGAGGAGAGGATAGCCGATAAGTGGCTTTCCTACGTGGGGACATCTGCACTTATAATCACTGCAATGAGTATCAGGGCAGCCCCATCAGTGGTGTTTCCTCATCAGTGCCGCCTAACAGTGCCTTCTATCAGTGCTGCCTATCAGTGGCCATCAGTGCTGCATATTAGTGCAACCTATCAGTGCCCATCATCCCTGCCTATCAGTGCCTTTCAGTGCTTCATTTTACCGTAGTGCCTCTTCATCAGTGCCCATCAGTGCCACCTCTCAGTACCGCCTCATAAGTGCCCATCAGTGCTGCCTCATCAGTGCAGCCTACCAGTGCCTGTCAGTGCAGACTCATTATTGCATATCATTTGTAGCAGAAAAATGACTTATTTACAACATTTTATAACAGAAATATTTCTTTTTTTCAAAATGTTTTTTTTTTTTTTTAGTTAAAGATAAAAAAAACTGTGGTGATTAAATAGCACCAAAAGAAGCTCTATCTGTCTCAAACAAATTATAAAAATGTCATATGGGTACAGTGTTGCATGACTGCGCAATTGTCATTCAAAATGTGACAGGGATGAAAGCTGAAAATTGACCTGGGCAGGAATTGAAGTGGCTAATTTATTAAAGACATGGTCTTGTGCTGTACAACACAAGAGGTTACACCTTTTTCTTACCTCTGATGATACTTTTTGTGTTACTATTTTGCCTTTGATTCTCAACAGTCACAGGCAATTGCAAATTGCAGCTGTAATTTTTGTCATTTTGACAGCTGGGAATTCTGTATGAGGGGAACAGCTCTTGTTTTTCCCCTGTAAACTGACAGTGTCTATGCACTGTCAACAGGAATTACAATGTAACTTTAATAAAAACTACATTTATAAAACAAAAAACGAATAGTTGTTTGGTTTTGTATACTTTAAATATAATTTTAATAAAAACTACAAATTATAAAAAAAAAAAAAAAAAAAAACACGGGCAAGTTGTCCTTTTTTGTATACTGTTTTTAGATAAAACTTTAATAAAAACTACATTTATAGAACAAAAAACAGGAAGTTATGTGGTTTTGTATACTTTTTTTTAAAATAAAATTTTAATAAAAACGACAAATTATAAAAAAAACGGAGGTAGTTGTCTGTTTTGTATACTGTTTTTGGATGAAACTTTAATACAAACTACAATTATATAAACCATCTTAACGCATTATATTGATATTATACATATACACAATGGGGGAGGAGAAACGGCTGTAAATTTAGGCCTGCTAAAAGGGGATGTTTCAATGTACTACATAGCAAGTCTCTGTTGTATAGGCCCTTTCCTCAGAGGATGGACACCAAGCAAAAAGAAGGAGGTCATTACTCTTCACTCTGTGGGCCATTCCACTTTGAACAGGAGCTGAGAGCTCAGGAGGGGGTGGTAGTACCAAGAGGAGTATGAAAGTAAAGATGGACACCAAGCAAAAAGAAGGAGGTCATTACTTTTCACTCTGTGGGCCATTCCACTTTGAACAGGAGCTGAGAGCTCAGGAGGGGGTGGTAGTACCAAGAGGAGTATGAAAGTAAAAGGCAGAAATTAAGGTAAAAAAATAAAGAACAAGAGCCCACCGAAAATGCCATGAAAACCATAATAGATGGGGATGATCTGTGACTCTCAATGAAGTTCTTGGGAAGTGAAAACTGCAAGAAAAAAAGTTGGGAGGCCAAAACCAAGAAGAGTAGGCCAGGAAATAGACTAACTAACCAAGGAAATAAATACTCAATTTGCTGGAGGTGCCCTATCCAAAAAGACCATAGGTAGTGATGGTAAGAGCAGCCTTAGCTCAGACTCCATCCAGGCCATGTCCCCTATAATGCATTGTGCCCAGCCCATTGGCTTTAGTCTTGGAGGACCTCTATGACTAAGCCCCGTAGGCAGTGCTAAACAAGTCGGGGAATGGCCTGTTTGGAGTCTGGGCTAAAGCTACTCTTACCATCACTACTGATGGGTCTTGTTGGATGTGCGGCACCTGGAATGTTCCTTCTCCTTGTTTGCATACATGGACCTGAGATGAGCCATAATGGCAGACAAGACAGGTCTGAAAATGCTGGAGGCTCAGAAGGAGGTCGGGGGGTACTGCAGCTGCAGAACGGGGTAGCCGCAAGAAACTTCCCTACGCAGCTTTCCAACCCTTCCAGGATGGGGTGGACGAAATTGACCGGTACCTTAATGTCATTGAGACCCAGTGCGATCTCCATGAAATTGATGAAGCTGACTGGGTCACCATCTTCATCAGCATGCTGTCTGGTCGAGCACTGGATGCTTTTGAAGTCATACCTGGGGAAGACAAAAAAGACTAACACAGGAGGAGACCCCAGACGGGTTGACTCCGAAGTTAGACAGTAGTTCCAGTCCCCCAATGCCTGTACCCACACAGTACCCCAAATAAATTGTTCCAAACAGAGCATTACTCACCCAGCCAACCTCTGCCTCTCTCATAGAACATCTCCGCCGCTTGGGAGAGGCCTAGACTGTCCCTTCTCCCTGGAGTCCTTTCACCTGCTGGAGCGTAGACAGGGTGACTGGGATCACTCCGTCATGCTGTTGGGGATCTGGGCCGACTGCCCATTATCCCTGGGGTATACAAGTGGAGACTGAAGTCTCATCCACTTTTTGTAGGTGAAAATCCCCCAGTGCTTGCAAAGCATGGCTGACATCCTCCTGTCTGTGTCGCACCATTTTCTGGGGTTGTGTTAGCGGAGACCATCCACTACAACAGGAACTCCCTCTTCTGTTAGTTGAGGGCAGAGGCCAGCAGCACTCAGCCCTGTTGTCAGCTCTTCTGCTAGGTTGGTGTCAGTGGAGACTGCAGTCCCATCCACCAATATCAGCTCATGCTGCAGTTGTGTGCAGAGGCCAGTAGCTTTCTGCCCTGTTAGCACTTCAGCTGAGGACCCCACATCATCCACTCCAGCTAACTGTTGGTGAGTGACTGCCACCTTCTCACCATGGGTCACTGGAACTGTCGCAGGTGTGGGGCAGAGGTCTTGGACCCTCTGTCCGGTGGCCAGCGCTTCAGCTGGAGGATGCTCTTGTAACTCCACAGATACTTCTGTTGGTGCTGGGCAAAGCTCAGTGGAGTTTGGCCCTGATACCAGCTCTTCTGCTGGAGGCTCACCAGGTTGTTGTAAAGGCTTACCTTGGTTGGAGTCCATAGTGCAGAGATGTATGCTCACCCTTGCAAATACACACAGCCCACGGTAAATAGATAAAAGGCTACCTGGGCTGTGAATCTTAGCACCGGGGCTTGACAGGGAATTTACCAAAGGATTGTCGAGGTGAAGCCATAGTCAGGGATTCCAGAAGTCAGAGTTAATGAGGAACAGAGTCAGGGTCAGAAGCCAGGGTCAGTCTTGGAATACAGAAACTTGAAAATAAGAACACAGGAAAACAGGAACCTTTGGCAATCCAAGAGACAATGAACTGGGCAAAGGGAGCCCAGCCCTGGTGTTGAGCAGAGTCTAGCAGCCATCTGTAGGCAATCTCCAGCTCCCATTCCCGAACGGCCAGAAACTCCAAACCTTCCAGTGCCCAGTGCAATTTTGAGATGTTCAGCATCCGTTCTCTGTATTCCGAGATTTCTTCCAAACGCCACTCCAAATCGCTCCCAAAGTCAGGGTCCTGTGACAGACTCTCTAATAACAGCCCCAGGCCACCATAGCCAAAGCCTTCTGTCGGGGTGTCGTCCGCTGTCCACGGGCATACTCGGGCTACATACCAGCGGAGGGCTCTGTAGCTCTCGTCCAACTGCTTCTCCACCTGAACCAGCCTGATTAACTCAGCTTTCCATTCCTTATGCAGTTGTTCCCCCAAAAACACCATTCGCACTTCGGACTGCGACCAGTACCTTTCCTAGAAGGAGGAGAGAATTTTTCCCTGATGTCACTGCTCACGGGCTAGCGTTTTCTTCCAGAGTTTGCAGCGGATAGTATCATACCTTCCCAGTAGGACCTGCTCTGATACTGGTCCTCTGTGCTGTATCTGCATCTCTCGCAACCTCCTTCCAAATTCCTCTTCCATGGCGGCTGGTATCTGTACCTTTACTATCCGGACCTTGGATCCAACTGGAGGTTTGGATGTCCCAGACTGCAGGAAACATCCCACTGCTTGCCACCAATGTAACGAAACATCCCACACTCCGCTTGAGTGCTTTCGTCATATATCGCTTCCTCCCAGTCTGAATATAGATATCAGATATTCCAACCACTAACAACAAACACAACAAGACAATACTCGTTTGGTTGCTGAACATGGACTCTTTATTGAAAACACATGTACACAGGTAATACACTGGACAACCCCTCCACCTTTGCATTCCGGCAGGGTAGACTGTCCAATCAGAAGTGAGAGCTGTTGGAGGAATTCGCCCCCACCAATCTCACAGATAATCTACATACACATCCCATAATACCCAAGGCAGACAGACACAATAGAACATTGGAATACAGCCACACCCCAAACAACCCAGCAAAGAGTACACAACAAAATGAGACTATATACATATATATATATATATATATTAAAACATTCCAGTGTGGCTGTACAGTGAGTCCGATTAGTACAGATCAGACTGGATTTCTCAGTCACCCTGTGCCCCTATTAGAGACACAGGGTGATTTAGACATAGGAGGTTCATGGGGAGCTGAAACAAGGTTTTTCCAACCACCCCAAGGGATTCTGGGTTCCACGGGCCCCCCCGCCCAAAGTGACTCCGTCACAGAGCCCCTTCCTAGCCTGCACTCCCCAGTGGCTGTTCACCAGACTTGGACCAACAGGATATAACTTCAAAAAAGTGCAGCGCTAAATATGAACCAAAATGAATGTGCAAAAAAAGCATATAAGAGTAAATACAAGGTGCAAATGAGCAAATAAACCAATATATACTCAAATGTGTGAAGGAGGTATTACTACCATAAGTAATTGATAATGTGCATAGTGCCAAGAATAGTGCCAAAACAGTTGAGAAAATATATAGAAAAGTCCAAACATAAATATTATGAGTGTAAAGCAGCCACCGTGTATGAAAACAGTACAGATAAAAAAGTTTGAAGTAGAATCAGCTCTGTACAGATGGAAGTTATCCACTATTCCCTTAAGAACTCACCAAGACATGTGCATCTGCCACCCAGAGGGGAGAGTAAATATGCTTACCAGAATGAGTGGGCACTATTGCAAGCGGAAAAGAGTCAAACAGGCATAAGGATGGAAAGGGTAGAATGATGATCCAGCAGTCACTGAAGATCTGTCACCAGGATATTCCACTACGTCAAACCCCTTTAGTTAAATCTTGGACTCAAACAGAAGGCCTCCACATAGTGTAAAACCATGTCTCACAGATTTTATTAAAAGGTAAAAAACTTACATCAGAGGAATGGTTTTACATGATGTGCCTTCTGTTTTTTTATGAACTGTGGACTCCAAGATTTAACTAAAGGGGTTGGACATAGTGGAATATCCTGGTGACAGATCTCACTCCAAACCACCTGAGACTAGCAGTCAGATGCAGCAGTGCCTTAGATCTCACACTGCAAATATACAGCTATGATGAGGTAGGTACAGGAGTGCCTAGGCACATTCACATACCAGGAAGTGCTATCTTTTAGGAGGAACTAAAGACCAAAGGTAGATTTCTCATGGTACTCATTAGGCACAATTAACATTTCTAGATGTCCTCTATAACAGCAAATCCTCACTTTTTGAATTCAGGTCCCATTTAGAATTCAGCATATTTGTCCAGAGAGAAATAAACTCCATAACAATATTGTCTCAATTTGCCTGTTATATCATCTGTACATACCTCCCAACATTTTGAGATAGGAATGAGGGACACCTACTAGCAAATGTATATAGGCATAGGACACGCCCCCTGCCACACCCAATTAAAGGAGAATTAACCCAAAAAAAGGTTAATTAAACCCACAAGTGCTTTTTTTACCACTACTATTCCTTTATATTGGCTTTTAAAATGTACAAATGCAGCAATTTAGAAATTGGATGAAAGGTTTAGCGCTGGGAAACATTTTTTGAAAGATAAAAAGTGCATTTTATATACAACTATATAGATCAGACCAATATGAGGGACAAATGAGGAGGAATAAGGGACAGAGGGACATTGCTCCAGATCAGGGACAGTTGGGAGGTATGTCTGTATGGAACTGTCTGATCCCCATCAGTTGGACTTCAATACTTAATTATCCAAAGAGGAACAAACTAGGAATTGCCATCTTCTTGTTCCCTCACAATAAAAGTCTCTTATAGTGTAATACTGTCCAAGTATGATTAAATTCATACTCAAAAAATGAATAAAACCCTCAAATTTAAACCTGCTATACCTAATTCAATAACGTGCTTACACTCAGAGCAGCCCAGGATGCATATGGAGTGGAGGGACTGACTCTGCTGCACATACCTGCACCTGAATTCACACGCACATGAACTTTAATCTCAGTCATCCCAGTCTTAGTCCGTAGGGTTCAATATTGAGTTGGCCCACCCTTTACAGCTATAACAGCTTCAACTCTTCTGGGAAGGCTGTCCACAAGGTTTAGGAGTGTGTCTATGGGAATGTTTGACCATTCTTCCAGAAGCGCATTTGTGATGTCAGGCACTGATGTGGACGAGAAGGCCTGGCTCACAGTCTCCGCTCTAATCCATCCAAAAGGTGTTCTATCTGGTTGAGGTCAGGACTCTGTGCAGGTCAGTCAAGTTCCTCGACCCCAAGCTTGCTCATCCATGTCTTTATGGACCTTGCTTTGTGCACTGGTCCAAATCATTTGGTGGAGGGGGGATTATGTTGTGAGCTTGTTTTTTCAGGGGTTGGGCTTGGCCCCTTAGTTCCAGTGAAGAGAACTTAAAAAGCATTAGCATACCAAGACATTTGGGAATTTTCATGCTCCCAACTTTGTGGGAACAGTTTGGGGATGACCCCTTCCAGTTCCAACATGACTGCGCACCAGTGCACAAAGCAAGGTTCATAAAGATATGGATGAGTGATTTTGGGGTGGAGGAACTTAACTGGCCTGCACAGAGTCCTGACCTCAAAACGTTAGAACACCTTTGGGATGAATTAGAGCAAGCCAGGCCTTCTCCACTCCACCAACATCAGTGCCTGACCTCACAAGTGCGCTTTTGGAAGAACGGTCAAACATTCCCATAGACACACTCCTAAACCTTGTGGACAGTCTTCCCAGAAGAGTTGAAGCTGTTATAGCGGCAAAGGGTGGACCAACTCAATATTGAACCCTACGGACTAAGACTGGGATGCCATTAAAGTTCATGTGCGTGTGAAGGCAGGTGTCCCAATACTTTTGGCAATATAGTGTATGTATAAACTCTTCTAGCTGTCTGTATGTAATACCGGTCAGCAGCACTTTTTGGATGAATTACTTGAAATCCCGACTCTGGAAAAACTTAAAAATTATCACTTGAAGTGGGGTTGTGTCCACACTGCAAGAGTACATTGCTGTTTAGTCTGGGGGAGTTTTTTGTGACTTTAAATAAGGCTTTGACAGGGTAATGTCATATGCCTCCATCCCTATTACAAGATAATTAAAATGGGGAAATTTGGACTTTATATGAAACACATGGCTACAATCTGGTAACATTGGCAGATATATAAAGATCACATTTATTAATTCATATATGTGCATGCTCAATCATAACATAATACAAATAGCTAAGGTCACATTTATCAATTCATCTATGTACACATGTTCCATCTTGACATACTACATTAATAAAAATAAAAATTAATGCTGATTGGTAGCACATTATTGATTCACAAATGTCCACATGTTCCATCACAGCATGATACGATTGTACGTAATGATGTTGATTGTGACCTAAATGCCTCTCTAGTCTAACATCAAACTGTCACCATAGAGATGAATCATAACTGCAAATAATTCATATGCAGGGTGCCAGCCAGCAAGCCAGCCACAGCAGGGTGCCAGCCAACAAGCCAGCCACAGCAGGGTGCCAGCCAGCAAGCCCACCCACATCATGGTGCCAGCCAGAAAGCCCACCCACAGCAGGGTGCCAGCTGAAAGCCCACAGCAGGGTGCCACAAGCAAGCCCACGCACAGCAGGGTGCCAGCCAGCAAGCCCACCCACAGCAGTGTACCAGCCAGCAAGCCAGCCACAGCAGGGTGCCAGCCAGCAAGCCAACCACAGCAGGGTGCCAGCCAGCAATCCCACCCACATTGGGGTACCAGCCAGCAAGCCCACCCACAGCAGTGTGCCAGCCAGCAAGCCTCCCCACATCAGGGTGCCAGCCAGCAAGCCTACCCACATCAGGGTGCCAGCCAGCAAGCCCACCCACAGCAGTATGCCAGCCAGCAAGCCAGCCGCAGCAGGGTGCCAGCCAGCAAGCCAGCCACAGCAGGGTGTCAGCCAGCAAGCCCACCCACATCAGGGTGCCAGCCAGCAAGCCCACCCACAGCAGGGTGCCAGCCAGCAAGCCCACCCACATCAGGGTGCCAGTCAGCAAGCCCTCCCACAGCAGTGTGCCAGCCAGCAAGCCCACCCACATCAGGGTGCCAGTCAGCAAGCCCACCCACAGCAGGGTGCCAGCCAGCAAGCCCACCCACATCAGGGTGCCAGTCAGCAAGCCCACCCACAGCAGTGTGCCAGCCAGCAAGCCCACCCACATCAGGGTGCCAGTCAGCAAGCCCACCCACAGCATGGTGCCAGCCAGCAAGCCCACCCACAGCAGGGTGCCAGCCAGAAAGCCTACCCACAGCAGGGTGTCAGCCAGAAAGCCCGCCCACAGCAGGGTGCATGCCAACAAGCCCACCTGAAAAAGGGAAACACTGCCAGAGCTATTTTTGCAGGTTTTGCACATGTTTTTTTTTTTTTTTTAAATAATAATTTTAGGCCTAAAGATTAGTCAAAACCCCCAAAACATTATACATTTTCTGAAAGCAGACACCCTGGAGAATAAAATAGTGGTGGTGCCAATTTTTTATGCCACATAATATTAGAGCAACAGTTTATCAAGTGCAAAATTTATGTAAAAAATACAATAGACAACTAACTAAAGGCAAACCTTTTTTTCCCTTCGTTTTGGATAGAGTGGAGAATAAAGCGGGAAAGTTGGGACTTTAAAATAAGGGCCCATGGACAAAGTGGAGGTTAATTAAAATGAAAGTACATATTTATTGATCATACAGACATGCATAGAGTGGAGAAGGATTAGAACCCCTGTCAGTTTTTATTGCTGCCTGTCCCCCCCTTTAGGGAGATTCATCCTCTATATTTGTCCTGTTTACCATTATCATTGACAGTGAAAGTAAAAGAAAATCCCGCATTTTGGGTTGTCCCCAGAAAAGTAATAGAGGAGAAAATCCTCTAATGAGGACACTAGTTCTGGTGAGCTGGGGAACCCCAAGGAATCCCCTTATTTTGCAGAGATTTTCTCCCACTTCCTGTTTGGCTATGGGACAGGAAGTGAAGGGAAATCTCCCTAATGGGACAAAGATGGCAAAAGTAAAGCTTACAGGGGTTATAACCCTCCCTTATGCCGCGTACACACGGTCGTACTTTTCGTCTACAAAAGTCCAACGGACGCTGACGGACTAAAGCTGGCTGGTAATCCGATCGTGTGTGGGCTTCTCCGGACTTTCAACGTACTTTTTTAGCCTCAAATCCGACGTACTTTAGATTTGAAACATGCTTTAAAACTTTACTTCGTAACTACGACGGACCCCGAAATCCGCTCGTCTGTGTGCTAGTCCGACGGACAAAAAGCCACGCTAGGGCACCTATTGGCTACTGGCTATGAACTTCCTTATTTTAGTCCGGTGTACGTCATCACGTACGAATCCGACCGACTTTTGTGTGGTCGTGTGTAGGCAAGTCCGTTCGTTAGAAAGTAGGCCGCAAGTCCGCCGCAAGTCCACCGAAAGTCTGCCGGAAGTCTGTCGGACAGGCTGTCTGACTTTTGTAGACGAAAAGTACGACCGTGTGTACGCGGCATTACTCTATCCAAAAAAAATAGTTTTGCCTATAGTTCTACTTTAAATTTAGGTCACACAAACACAATATATGACCCATTTTTTTTCAGAAAAATCTAAAGAATGAGGTTGTGCTGAGTAAATTGATACCCTACATGTCAAGCCCTAAAATTGGGTGCTCCGTGAAATGACGACAAACTTTGCCTTTATTTTCCATAGCCAACACTTTAATGTATATTAATGCTTTCATGCGCTAGTGACTCTGACATGTGTTTATGTTTGTATGTGCATGTATGTGGGGTTGGGGGGTGTCAAACATTTTTGGGGGGCATATTTAGTAACTTTATTTTTAAAAACTTTATTTTTATCACATAGAGGACAAAAAGGTCTCACATGTATTATTTTTTTTGTGACTGGCCCTCTGTAATGAGACACCAGGATCTTTAATCCAAACTCCAGGATTTAATCACCTCAATACCAGCATGTTTCTTCATTGCCAAAAAAAGTGGCAACAAGTTAGATTAGATTGGGCTTTCTATTTTCCAAAAAAGGGGTCATTTTAGGGGTGTTTGTACAGTCCCGGCATTTTTATTCGATAAGTTTTATAACAGAATGTAAAGCAGTGGTCTCCAAACTGTGGCCTGTGGGCTTAATGTGGACCATTGCTTGCCTATATCCAGCCCTCGGGGCACCATTTTACCCACTGCCACCAATAATGGAGAACCATTCCTCCCACTGTCACCAATAATGGAGAACCATTCCTTCCACTGCCACCAATGATGGAGAACCATTCCTCCCGCTGCCACCAATAATGGAGAACCATTCCTCCCACTGACACAAATGATGGAGAACCATTCCTGCCACTGCCACCAATGATGGAGAACCATTCCTCCCACTGACACAAATGATGGAGAACCATTCCTCCCACTGACACCAATGATGGAGAACCATTCCTCCCACTGGCACCAATGATGGAGAACCATTCCTCCCACTGACACCAATGATGGAGAATCATTCCTCCCACTGACACCAATGATGGAGAACCATTCCTGCCACTGCCACCAATGATGGAGAACCATTCCTGCCACTGCCACCAATGATGGAGAACCATTCCTCCCACTGCCACCAATGATGGAGAACCATTCCTCCCACTGCCACCAATGATGGAGAACCATTCTTCCCACTGGCACCAATGATGGAGAACTATTCCTCCCACTGACACAAATGATGGAGAACCATTCCTCCCACTGACACCAATGATGGAGAACCATTCCTCCCACTGGCACCAATGATGGAGAACCATTCCTCCCACTGACACCAATGATGGAGAACCATTCCTCCTACTGGCACTAATGATGAGGCTCTATTCTTCCCATTGACACCAATGATGGAAAATAGACATGTGCATGATGAAAAAAACTTGTTTTGTTTCATTTTCATTCGTTAATCTAGTTATTTTGTTTGATTCGTTCAATTCATATTCAGAATTCGTATTCAGAATTTTTGAATTTTCTTTGAATTCACCGATTTTTTTTAGATTTCGAAGCGATCATAGTGATAGATTTTCAAATCGGTCGAAATGAAAATCTTGTATTGTTTTTGCTTCAAATGCAGAAAAGAGAAACAATAGAAAGAAAAATCTTCATCAAATGATTACAATGACTCTTTAAATCACCTTTGGCTTAAAACAGCCTTATTTCAAAATGGTACTCTAATGCCCTGTACACACGGTCGGACATTGATCGGACATTCCGACAACAAAAACCTGTTTATATCGTGCCTATATTGTACACAAGAAATATTTTATTTTATTCATTACAGGGACTACCCTTAGGGGATTGGTCACTACCAATAAGTTGACATTCCATATTTGCAGAGACATACACCTCATTTAAAGTCCCACAATTGTTTCTTTTAATGCTCTTTTTAACAAAATCCTAGGATTTTTTCCGATGGATATTGGCTCAAATTTGCCTTGCATACACACGGTCACACAAAGTGGTCGGAAAATCTGATCATTCTGAACGCGGTGACGTAAAACACGTACGTCGGGACTATAAACGGGGCAGAAGCCAATAGCTTTCATCTCTTAATTTATTCTGAGCATGCGTGGCACTTTGTGCGTCGGATTTGTGTACACACGATCAGAAGTTCCGACAACGGATTTTGTTGTCGGAAAATTTTATAGCCTGCTCTCAAACATTGTGTGTCGGAAAATCCGATGGAAAATGTGTGATGGAGCCCACACACGGTCGGAATTTCCCACAACAAGGTCCTATCACTAGGGATGAGCTTCGTGTTCGAGTCGAACCCATGTTCGACTCGAACATCGGCTGTTCGGTCGTTCGCCGAATTGCGAACGATATGGGCCGTTCGCGCCAAATTCGTGTGGCGCGTCACGGCCCATAATTCACTGCGGCATCGCAGTGCATTGCTGGCTGATGATTGGCCAAGCATGCACTATGACCCGCATGCTTGGCCAATCACAGCGCCGCCTGAACAGAGAGCCGTAATTGGCCAAAGCCAAGGAGGCTTTGGCCAATTATGGCTCAGGGGATTTAGTACACGCCCCACACTATATAAGGCCGCCTGCATGGCGGCCCTGTGTAGTGTGTGTTCCGGTGTGCTGAGAGATAGAGAGAGAGACAGTGTCATTTGATTTGAGTTAGATAGATTAGGCAGAACAGTCAGTCAGTTAGCTGCACTTACAGTGTATTGTGTATATATATGCATCCCAGGTGTTGCATATATATATATATACACTGTATTCAGTTTAGCTAGATCCGTTCCTGTTATCTTCTAGACTATTTACATTTAGTGCAGTGCGTCCTGCTCACAGTGTTCAGCTAGATCCGTTCCTGTTATCTTCTAGACTATTTACATTTAGTGCAGTGCGTCCTGCTCACAGTGTTCAGCTAGATCCGTTCCTGTTATCTTCTAGACTATTTACATTTAGTGCAGTGCGTCCTGCTCACAGTGTTCAGCTAGATCCGTTCCTGTTATCTTCTAGACTATTTACATTTAGTGCAGTGCGTCCTGCTCACAGTGTTCAGCTAGATCCGTTCCTGTTATCTTCTAGACTATTTACATTTAGTGCAGTGCGTCCTGCTCACAGTGTTCAGCTAGATCAGTTCCTGTTATCTTCTAGACTATTTACATTTAGTGCAGTGCGTCCTGCTCACAGTGTTCAGCTAGATCCGTTCCTGTTATCTTCTAGACTATTTACATTTAGTGCAGTGCGTCCTGCTCACAGTGTTCAGCTAGATCCGTTCCTGTTATCTTCTAGACTATTTACATTTAGTGCAGTGCGTCCTGCTCACAGTGTTCAGCTAGATCCGTTCCTGTTATCTTCCTACTGACAGGCAGGCTTGTCTGGTTACAGTATATAAAGCTACCTGAAGAAAATTACAGGTGTTCTATTTGATCCTAATTAGTACCACGGTCAGACAGCTAGACTATTTACATTTAGTACAGTGCGTCCTGCTCACAGTGTTCAGCTAGATCCGTTCCTGTTATCTTCCTACTGACAGGCAGGCTTGTCTGGTTACAGTATATAAAGCTACCTGAAGAAAATTACAGGTGTTCTATTTGATCCTATTAGTACCACGGTCAGGCAGCTAGACTATTTACATTTAGTACAGTGCGTCCTGCTCACAGTGTTCAGCTAGATCCGTTCCTGTTATCTTCCTACTGACAGGCAGGCTTGTCTGGTTACAGTATATAAAGCTACCTGAAGAAAATTACTGGTGTTCTATCCCAGCTTAGTGCAGCTACAGGCAATTAGTATGTCTGGAAGGCCAAGAAGGAGAGGCAGACAGTCACAAGCCAATAAGAGAGGGCAAGCAGGCTCTGTGTCTAGTGCTGGTCGTGGAGACGGTGCATCCTCATCAGCACGTGGCCATGGGACACGCTTGGCCTTTTTTTCGGCAGCTGGCCGTGTTGAGCCGCAACATGCGGAAGACTTGGTCGAGTGGATGACCAAGCCGTCCTCATCCTCCTCATCCTCTCTCACCCAGGGTGCTTTGTCTGGCAAAGCAGCGGCCTCTTCCCTCAGCTCAATGTCATCAGTGACTCCTTCCCTAGCTCCACCATGTCCTCCTGAGGATTCCCTCGAACTGTTTGACCACAGTGTTGGGTACATGCTCCAGGAGGATGCCCAGCGTTTGGAAGGCTCTGATGATGATACTGAGCTCGATGAAGGCAGTAACATGAGCACGGACAGAGGGGGTGCCCAAGAAGGACAGCAATCTGGCAGTCATGCTCCCCCTGCTGCAGCATACTGCCAGGTTTGCTCCAGTGATGAGGAGGGAGGGGATGATGAGGTCACTGACTCAACGTGGGTGCCTGATAGGAGAGAGGAGGAGGAGGAGGAGGAGGAGGAGGCGGCACATCACCAACGAGGCAGGATGCCCTCCAGGGGCCAGCCTAAGGGCAGCACCTTGACTGCATCACACCCCAAAGCTCCACATGTGCAGGGCGCTGCAGTCTCTGCGCGTTATTCAAAAAGTTCTTTGGTGTGGGCCTTTTTTGAGACCAGTGCATCAGATCGCACCGCTGCTATTTGCAACATATGTCTCAAGCGTATCTCGCGTGGCCAAAACATCTCCCGCTTGGGTACCACATGCTTGACCAGACATATGTTGACCTGCCATGCAGTTCGTTGGCAAGCGTATCTAAAAGACCCACACCAAAGAACAAAGAGGATCTCTCCTTGCTCCTCATCAGCTGAGATTTCCAACCCCACTAGACCTCCAGTCCTCTCTGAGACCTGCAGTGAGAGGAATGAAGGTGTAGAATTAGGTGTGTCACAGCCAAGTACTTGTGGGCAATCTGCTTTTGGTACACCGACGTCAGATTGTACCAGGCAAATTTCCCTGCCCCAGCTGCTGCACCGCCGAAAGAAGTTTGCTCCCAGCCATCCACATGCCCAGCGGTTGAATGCTAGCTTGGCAAAATTGCTAGCACTTCAACTGCTGCCTTTTCAGTTGGTAGACTCTGCCCCCTTCCGTGAGTTTGTGGAATGTGCGGTTCCTCAGTGGCAGGTACCCAAACGCCACTTTTTCTCACGGAAGGCGATTCCGGCTCTCTACCGGCATGTGGAAGGCAATGTCCATGCCTCGCTGGACAGGGCGGTCAGCGGTAAGGTGCATATTACCGCTGACTCATGGTCCAGCAGGCATGGACAGGGACGTTACCTAAGTTTCACGGCGCATTGGGTGACTCTGCTGGCAGCTGGGAAGGATGCAGGACAAGGTGCAGTAGTGTTGGAGGTTGTTCCGCCACCACGCCTCCAAAATGCTGATTGTGACACACCTCTCTCCTCCACCCCCTCCTCTTCTTCTTCCTCCATGGCCTCTTCCTCGGAACCAGCGGTGCTCCGTAGTCGTTCAAGGGGCTACGCAAGTACGCAGGCCAAAAGATGCCATGCGGTGCTTGAGCTGGTGTGCTTGGGGGACAGGAGCCACACTGGGGCAGAGGTTCTGTCAGCTCTGCAGGGGCAGGTTCAGAGGTGGTTGACGCCACGCCAACTTAAGGCAGGAATGGTGGTTTGCGACAATGGCACCAACCTCCTCTCTGCCCTCCGACAGGGACAAATGACCCATGTGCCCTGTTTGGCTCACGTCCTTAACTTGGTGGTGCAGCGGTTCTTGGGCAGGTACCCGGGCTTACAGGATGTCCTGAGGCAGGCCAGGAAAGTCTGTGTGCATTTCCGCCGGTCATATAATGCCAGTGCTCGGCTGACGGACCTCCAAAAGGAGTTTAACCTGCCCAAGAACCGCCTAATCTGTGACATGCCCACCAGGTGGAACTCAACGTTGGCCATGCTGCAGCGGCTGCACACGCAGCAGAGGGCCATCAATGAGTACCTGTGCGACTATGGCACCAGGACAGGGTCAGGGGAGCTTGGTTTTTTTTCCCCACGCCAGTGGGCCATGATCAGGGATGCATGCACTGTCCTGTCACCATTCGAGAAGGCCACGAGGATGGTGAGCAGTGACAGTGCATGCATCAGTGACACTGTCCCCCTTGTCCACCTGTTGGAGCACACGCTGCGTGGAATAATGGACAGGGCACTTGAGGCAGAACAGAGGCAGGAAGAGGAGGACTTCCTTAGCTCTCAAGGCCCCCTTTATCCAGACAGTGTTCCTGCGTGCCCGCCGATCACACAGGAAGAGGAGGAGGAGGAGGAGGAGGAGGAAGATTGTGTCAGTATGGAGGTGGAGCCTGGCACTCGGCATCAGCAGCAGTCTTTAAGGGATCAGTCCCAAGAAACACATGGACTTGTACGTGGCTGGGAGGAGGTGGCTGCGGACGTTGTCGTCCTTAGTGACCCAGAGGACTCCGGACCGAATGCCTCAGCAAACCTACGCTGCATGGCCTCCCTGATCCTGCAAAGCCTGCGTAAGGATCCTCGTATTCGTGGTATCAAGGAGAAGGACCAATACTGACTGGCAACCCTCCTTGATCCACGTTACAAGGGTAAGGTTGCGGACCTTATCTTGCCATCGCAGAGGGAGCAGAGGATGAAACATCTTCGGGAGGCCTTGCAGAAAGGTCTGTGCAATGCGTTCCCAGAGACTGGGAGGTTACAAACTCCTGTTTCTGGACAACGTGTTGCTGAGGCTTCGGTCAGTCAAAGAAGGAGCGGTGGAGAAGGTGGCCGTCTGACCGATGCGTTCAGACAATTTTTTGGTCCGCAGCCCCAAGGTATGATCGGTTCCAGCAACCATCGCCAGCGTCTGTTTTACATGGTGCAGGAATACCTAGGGGCAAGATCAGACTTGGACACCTTTCCCACCGAAAATCCTCTGGGTTACTGGGTCTTGAGGATGGATCACTGGCCAGAGCTTGCACAGTATGCAATTGAGCTACTGGCCTGTCCTGCATCCAGCGTTCTTTCGGAACGCACATTCAGTGCTGCTGGAGGCGTGGTAACCGATCACAGGGTGCGTCTGTCCACCGACTCGGTCGATCGGCTGACCTTTATAAAAATGAATCAGTCTTGGATCACCACCAGCTACCAAGCACCTGATGCTGATGTAACCGAATAATTTTTTTTGAAATCTCAGATCCCTTCAAAGACTGCCTATGCTGATGCTGAGTGACTATCCCTGAGTAATTATCCTCTTCCTCCTCAATCATCACGCTGATAGCTTGTAAGAACATTTTTGGTTCTGGGCGCCACCACCAGTGCCTAAGGCACAATTTTTCAGCCCCTGTTTAACAGGGGCGTGTAATTACAATTTTTGATGTAATACTTTGCAGCAGGGCTCGTTCCTGCATTCCAACTAGAGTGTCTGTGAGGGGTTGCAGTGTTGTGGCACCAGCACCAGTGCCTAAGGCCCAATTTTTCTGCCCCTGTCTAACAGGGGCGTGTAATTACAATTTTTGATGCAATACTTTGCAGCAGGGCTCGTTCCTGCGTTCCAACTAGAGTGTCTGTGAGGGGTTGCAGTGTTGTGGCACCAGCACCAGTGCCTAAGGCCTAATTTTTCAGCTCCTGTTCAACAGGGGCATGTAATTACAATTCTTGATCTAATATTTCACAGCAGGGCCCTGTGAGGGCTTACAGTGTTGTGGCCACAGCAACACCTAAGGCCCAAATTTCTGCTGAGTATATAGGGCAGGACCCTACTTTCAAACATCTAACTTACAAATGACTCCTACTTGCAAACGGAAGGAGACAACAGGAAGTGAGATGAAATCTACCCCTAGGAAGGGAAATTCTCTCCTGTAAGAGTTAATATGGGAAAACAATTTCTCCTTTCCACTGATGCTTTCCAATCCTTGTTCCACAAAAAAACCCAAATTTTCAAAAAACATTTTTCATTGGGACAAAAAGTGAGGTGAAATCTTCTGAAGAGGAGGAAAGACAGCAAAACAAATGTCACAGGGGTGATAACCCTTCCCTATGTTTTCCAAAAAGCTTAAAAAAGATTTTTTGGCTGGAGCTAAACACGTTAAAAATGTACCCGTTCAAAATTACAAAGAGATTCTACTTAACAACAAACCTACAGTCCCTGTCTTGTTTGCACCGCCTGTATACTGCTGTTCAGAGTATATAGGGCCTTTCCTTATTTTAATTTGGGTGCGGGGTTCCCCTTAATATCCATACAAGACCCAAAGGGCCTGGTAATGGACTGGGGGGTACCCATGCCGTTTGTCTCACTGATTTTCATCCATATTGCCATGACCCGACATGACATTAAACCCGCAAGTAGTTTTAAATGAGATTTTTTCCTTTAAAAATGACATTTGGTGCAGGGACTGTTCTAAACACGGGAAACACGCGCCACTTTACAGGCATACTATAGACACCCCCCAGGTACGATATTTAAAGGAATATTTCACTTTTTTTTTTTTACTTTAAGCATCATTAAAATCACTGCTCCCGAAAAAACGGCCGTTTTTAAAAGTTTTTTTTGCATTGATACATGTCCCCTGGGGTAGGACCCGGGTCCCCAAACCCTTTTTAGGACAATACCATGCAAATTAGCCTTTAAAATGAGCACTTTTGATTTCGAACGTTCGAGTCCCATAGACGTCAATGAGGTTCTAACGTTCGTGCGAACTTTCGGTCCGTTCGCAGGTTCTGGTGCGAACCGAACCGGGGGGGTTTTCTGCTCATCCCTATCTATCACACATTTTCCGTCGGAAAATCCGACCGTGTGTACGGGGCATTATAATACACACAGTCTTTGATTTTTAGCAATATGTGTATTTAGAATTCGACTGGAGTTCAATGTAAAATGAGATTTGAATTTCAGTCCGAATTTCAAATCCAGACTAATTTCATTACATTATTTGGAGCATTCGGTAAAATTTGTTTATATTGTAATTCGGGCATTTGGATATATCCAAATCTCCGAATAACGAAAAAATTGTCCGAATATTAATTCGGAACGGAACGAACCACACATGTCTATTGTCGACACTTGTAGTTGACCTTACTTCACTGTGAAAAAGAACTCCCGGATATTCTTATAAAGGCTATCCATTCACACTGCCTATTATTATTATTATTATTATACGAGATTTATATAGCGCCAACAGTTTACTCAGCGCTTTACAATGTATAAGGGGGACAACACAATTACAGTACAATACAAAAGGTACAGGAGGGCCCTGCTCGTAGAGCTTACATTCTAAAAGGGAGGGGGTGGTGGTACAAAAGGTAATAGCTGCAAAGAATGATTTGATGGGGGTATATACTATAAACTTGTCACGTTTCTAAAATGGGAGACTGCCAGCTACATGATCATCTTGTATTTTGTTGTACTTGCTAGCAAGGCTGACACTCTTAAGATGCTTAATGAGTATTGTCTTCCAATGCCTTTTACATCTGATACTCCCACACTACTGTGTCATTGGTCGGCCTGCCTATAAAGGAGACAGCCAGGCACTTAGCCATCCTCTTTTCATTTTTAATCGCTTTAGCAAAGCCAACACTTGTCACTGCTGATTTTTGTCTCTGTGACAAAAAACACCTGTAGCCCATTTGCCTCATTGCCAACAAGTTTACCAGCCAGTTGGCACTCCTGTTTTTTGTTTTACTTACCAGCAACTTGTTTCTGATCTAACAAAAAACCTGTGACTTTCTGCATATGACACTTCCATCTCACACTGGTTACTATGTTGCCAAATGGCCAGTTTTGAAGTACCGGCCAGACTACATTTTGTTGCATGTGATAGTAAAGCAAACCATTTTTTAAAATACTTGCTGTTTGCAAACATCTATGGAAAACGTGTGCACCAAGCACCCCTCTCTCCTACCCAATTTTGACCAAGCCATTTTTCCTTGCATGCCTCTACCTTTGGGTGTCATGCTTGGGGCTGCCAGAATCTTGCCATATCATTGAAAGTGAAAGTAAAAGAAAATCCCAAATTTTGGGTTGTCACCAGAAAAGATAGAGGGAAAATCTTCCAATGGGGACACTAGTTCGGGTGACCCCAATGAATTCCCTTAATATGTAAGGATTTCCTCTCACTTCCTGTTTGGCTATAGGACAGGAAGTGAAGGGAAATCCCTGCAATGGGACACAGATGGAGAAAAAAAAATCTGACAGGGACTATAACCCTCCCTTGCTCTATCTAAAAAAAAAAGTTTTGCCTATAGTTCTGCTTTAACCGTTTGCCGACTAGCCGCCGTCATTATACCGCGGCAGGTCAGCACGATCCCGCGAGCCGTCATAGCTATACGTTGGCTTCTTTAAGCGGGATAGCAGGCGTTGTGCACCGCCAGAGGCACGTGCCTGCTGCACTGTGGGGGTGCCAATGCTCGTGAGCCCCGGCCACGAGCGATCGCGGGCACGAGAGGCAGAACAGGGACGTGTATGTGTAAACACACAAATCCCTGTTCTGTGAGGATAGACAGATTGTGAATTCCTACTAGCTAGGAATCAGGATCTGTCACCCCCTCTAGTCAGTCCTATCCCCCTACAGATAGAAGACACAGTCAGGAAACACAGTTAACCCCTTGATCGCCCCCTAGTGTTAACCCCTTCCCTACCCGTGACATTTATACAGTAATCAATGCATTTTTATAGCACTGATCTCTGTATAATTGTCAATTGTCCCAAAAAGTGTCCGATGTGTCCGCCATAATGTCGCAGTCACGATAAAAATCGCAGATCGCCGCCATTACTAGTTAAAAAAAAAAATAATAAAAATGCTATAAATCTATCCCCTATTTTGTAGACGCTATAACTTTTGCGCAAACCAATCAATATACGCTTCTTGCGATTTTTATTACCAAAAATATGTAGAAGAATACATATCGGCCTAAACTGAGAAAAAAATAGGGAATATTTATTATAGCAAAAATACAAAATATTGTGTTTTTTCAAAATTTTCGCTTTTTTTTGTTTATAGCGCAAAAAATAAAAACCGCAGAGATGATCAAATACCACCAAAAGAAAGCTCTATTTGTTGGAAAAAAAGGATGGCAATTTTGTTTGGGTACAGCGTCGCACTACTGCGCAATTCTCAGTTAAAGCGATGCAGTGCCGAATCGCAAAAGGTACTCTGGTCATTGAGCAGCCAAATCTTCCGGGGCTGAAGTGGATAAGAAAGAACCCCTTTTTTGATCACATGGAGGGGAGACCAGTGATTCAGTTCTGTAGTCTGTGTCCATATTGACTGTCAACGCTGCTACAGTTCTGGAGCCTGAGAGGACCACGCTGCTGGACGTCAGGCAGTCACATAGACAACTGAAGACTCTCCCACTCTGCTGTAGGAAGAAAGAAGACTTGGGACCTGGTTGGTCATGTGAGTATTTTGAGTGTTTAGATTAAGTTGGTCTACAACTAACGTGCATTTTTTTGGGGGGGGTAAAGGGTGAGGATTGGGGCACATGGAAAGCAACTTTAGATCCACATCAGCAGATTTCTTATACCTTCAGTTGTGTAATAGCGATGGCTGTTCCAAGGATGCATTTAACTTGCTTTGGAATTCTTTAGGCACAGCTGGTCCCATTGAGATCTTTTCACACTGCAAGCAAAGCAAGTCAGTCTCTGCCATGTTTTGCGTTAGATTGCATGAATATGAGTAGGACTGCGTTTGCATACAAAATGCAACCTTCGCGAAAAAAAGGCAATCTACATGAGTCCCAAGTGTGTATTATATAAGAAGATAAGAATTAATCATTTATTTTCCTCTGTCCCGTGCAATCCCACTTTCGAATTTTAAAAAGTGAGTACATTTGTCTGAAATGGTGATTTGTATGAAATCTGCCTGTCAAGCCCATTAATTCTGTGTGCACATTACAATGTTAAACTAAATGACATTACTGGAAAGCTGCGCTAAGATGTGTTGACAGGCCCATATGGTAATTTTACAATGTATAATGAACACGCGGATTGCGTTCAGGCAGGAATTTATAGTTCAGATCTATGCCCAGGATATCCAGTTTTATTCCGAGAAACTCAAATTGGCTTAATTATGATGTAGTTAATGTATAAATTAGTTCCAGTAGTTAAACTGCAGCATTTCCCCACAGACTCAATTAGAGGCATTAATCTGAGCTGCAGATCCACACGAGCCCATTGTCCTGTTCACCGATGTTCACACGGCCATTAATGTCCAGCACAGGTCCTGCTGCTGCCGCCAATTAAAGGTTAAGTAAAGCAAGTGTGAATATAGCCTGAGCCTTTCTGGGTGGGCTGTAAGTTTAGAGTTAAACTACACAGGGTATTTCAAGCTCACTGTTAAGTCATTGAGCCCTGGTTCACACTGACAGTGGGAATGAAATGGTGCGAGTTCAGCTGAATTTGCGCCATTTCATTCCCGCATGTCAGTCCCGACTTTGGGGGCGATTTCAGAGACATCTGTGCGGGTTTCTGCACAGATGTCTATGTAAGTCACATCCAAAGTCACCAACAGTAGTACAGAAACTACTTTTGGGAATCGGTGCGGCGCCGCAAATTCGGCGTCGCACCGATTCAGATGGTGCCATTGACATGTCAAATTGCATGCCAAATTGCTCCAATGTGAGCCAGGGCTGAAAGAGACTCTGTCTTGTGAGAATTTTTTAAGGCCAGCAATGGCAGCCCCATAATTCCCTTGTGATATTGTCACTTTAACTGCTTGTTGGTAATACAAGTGCCAGACCCTTCACTTTAAAGTAAACCAGTATTGACAGAATTATGGGGCCCTCCATTGCTGTCCTCCTTTGGAAAATACAGGTTGCCTGGCTCTCCTGGCCTAAGTGCTTTTTGAGACACTGAGCTGGAAGAAACATAGATGCTTATAAATGTCTGGAAAGTCAGAACGGTCTGCTACTTAATGATACAGAAGTAGGGTTGCCACCTCATTCCTGGACGGTAAACCTGTGTTTTTTTCCGTACAGGCTCACTTAACTGCCCACCCTACCCAGATGTACATACTCGCTGAACGGGCAAACTAAATGGCCAGTTCGTCTGCAGCCGGAAGTCATAATTTAGTGGCAGAATTAATACCACCACTAAATGAGCGTTTGCCACTTCTTGGTTTTCTGCTAGAAAATTACTTGGAGCACCCAAACATGATATATATATATATATTTTTTTAGCAGAGACCCTAGAGAATAAAATGGTGGTTGTTGCAATATTTTATTTCGTTTCACACTGTATTTGCGCAGTGGTTTTTCAAACACAATTAAAAAAAAAAAAAAACTAAACAGTAAAGTTAGCTCATTTTTTTTTTTGTGTGATGTGAAAGAAGATGTTACACCGCGAGAATCGTAAGAGAATCATGATCTTTATTCTAAGCAAAAAAATTGTGATTCTCATTTTAGCCAGAATCGTGCAGCTCTATGTGGAAGGTACCTTGCAATGGGAAGTCCTAGTGGTAAAGCACCTTGTCCACATGTTGATGGGCCTTGAAAGAGCCCAGAAAAAAATTTGCAGATTCAACTCCCATACACTTCAGTAGGGCTCACCGCTATGTTCGTAATCTGCAAGCCTATTAAATTGCTTAGAGAATCTCCAGAAAACCAAACTTAGATTGTTTCGCTCATCACTAGTCATTTTTATTCAATAGCCTACCTGTAAAATAATTTTGAATATACTTACTTTTCCAATAGCCTGTGTTTCGAAAAGACAACTGTTTTGTTTAGCACACATTGGGGGTTATTTACAAAAGGCAAATCCACTTTGCACTGCAAGTGCACTTGGAAGTGCAGTCGCTCTAAATCTAAGGGGTAAACCTGAAATGAGGGGAAGCTCTGCTGATTTTATCATTCAATCATGTGCTAAAATGCTGTTTTTTTATTTTCCTTGCATGTCCCCCTCGGAATCTAGAGCAACTTTACTTCCAAGTGCACTTTTAGTGAACTTTCAAGTGCACTTGCAGTGCAAAGTGGATTTTCCTTTAGTAAATAACCCCCATTGTGTATATGTTGTGTGGATAGAACTGTACCTTTTACAGTTTTGTTGTATACCATTATAGGATGATCCAGTGAAACAGTATATGGTGGGGGAAGTATGTATTTGACCCAACTGGCAATCACATACAGTACCTTCAGTGGCTGGGGAGCAGAGAAGCCATAACTTTTCAAAACACTGGTAAATCCACACTTCTTTGACAAGTGGGCTATTGAGAAAAAGTCATCCTGTGGTGACAGGATCACTTTAAGGGAACCTATTGCTTTGTCCTGATTAAGCAAATGAAGGTTCACATCAATACTAAATTGTATACTGCAGCTGTTTTTGCCTTTTTGACCATTTATAACTATAGTAATAGAATACATAGTAAAAAAAACTCCATCTGTGTTCCTTTACATCCAGTTTATGCACATATACTGTATATATATATATATATATATATATATACTTGTCTTTTTTCCAACCCAAATATTGCTTTTCCAACAACATGAATGCTTTAAACTCTACATAATTTTTACGCTTCGGCCAATGTTAGGTATTGTCTTTTTGCTTGTATAATACTATTTGAAAACAGCATTGTTCTGCCTTCGGGGCAAATGTAGCCTCCACGGTGAAAGTAAATGATATTGGAAAACTGTAGAAATGGCATTGTGTTTTCATTTTACCAGCTGGGCCCTGAACTGTCATCACTGAAAGGCTAGCAGTGAAATCAGCCGACAGAGCTGGCACTTGTGTGAGCTGACAGTGCCAATAGCCTGTTCATCATTTTTTTTCTGCAATTATTTTTGCACAGTTGAGATTTTTTTATTTTACATTTAATGTCTTATATGAAAGTAAACGGTTAATAATACAGTAAAACCTTGTATTGTGAGCATAATTGGTTCCCTAAAACGTGCTTGTAATCCAAAGCACTTGTATATCAGAGCAAATTTCCCCATAAGAAATAATAGAAGCTCAAATGATTCGTTCCACAACCATTTATTCATATAAAAATAATTTAACAGGGGTTGTTTCTTTTGAAAAGTCCTAATCAGGTGACACAAAATATAAAACAAGCAGTGCCATTTAAGTGTACTGTAGTATGATCACAGTTTTAATGTAAAAAAAAGTGGAATGACAAACACAAAGGTATAAACAACATCCAGCATTAAGGAGTTTGGTGCTCATCCAAGTAAAGCCGTTGGTGTATACAGTTCGTGGCCAGAGGTCTGGGGGCACTGGTGGCTCCCAGCGCTTTCTGGAGAACTCGGAGACACTGGGGAATTGTTGATGTCACTTCCAGGTGCTCCGAACATGCACTACGCCCGACCCACCCGGCTAGAAGTGTCTCCGAGTGTCTCCGAGTTCTCCAGAAAGCTCTGGGGCCACCAGCGCCCCTGACCCTCGGGCCACGTACTGTATACGGCAGCAGCTTTACATGGATTACCACTAAACTCCTTAATGCTGGATATTCTTTGTAACACTGTGAGTGTCATTCCACTTTTTTTACATTAAAACTACTCAACGCTACTCGTATAGCAAGACATTGCTCGTATATCAAGTTAAAATAAAAAAAAGGTTTTACTATATACTATTTAAATATTAACTATGTACAATGTAGGGTTGCCACCTCATCCCTTTACCTCCCTGGCGGTATGATTATTTCGGATTTTAGGTGCTGAAAGCGGTGCCATTATTTTTTCATAGAAATGTGGCGTTTTATATTGTAGGCCTGTAATTCTTAGGAATAACTCACTGAAATCTGTCCAAACAAGAGTCTAGTAGACGTATGATAAAGTTTGAAACACAAAATCATAAATTATAATATAATAAATAACCATAAATAATAGCAAATAATAATATAATAGTAATAATACTTTTTTATTCAATAAATTTTAGTAAATAATATAAATCAAAAACACTGACATTTTTTTGGCCAAACAAGAGTGCAATATTAGTAGTCATATTGCTTTAGTAAACATCTCGGGTATAAAAAGCTCCCCTGTGTAGACATCTAAAATGCCTGGGACTACTGCAGGGTGCTGCCATCTTGGATGTGATAGCAGCAGCCCCAGGAGGCTCAGAGCTGTCTCTCAGTGACAGTTTATAGTTCCCTCTGCTCGTCCCCCAGCTGCTACATAAATGGTTATGCAGGGAGTTGAGGGGAGGGGCAGAGGAGCTGGATCAGCAGAGAGAGTAGACACTCCGAGAAGAAGAAAGGGCTATGCCATGCAAGGAAGAAACGGGCTGTGCTATTGAACTGACTCTTCAATGACACATTGCAAACAAATATAAATGTTTTTGGAAAGGACACAGAAAGGAAGCATTTAAAATACTCGATTTTTCTTTGATTTCATCTGCAATTTTCTAAGTTGGTGACAGGGTCCTTTTAAGATGTATCTTCTTGTCCTGGAAGAGATTTAAGGGAAGACTCTCCCAAGTAAAGGAAAATCCACTATTGTGGCAAATAGATATTCTCATTGGAAGATATCATATCCGCTTCCATTGACAGCTATAACATTTTAGATTTCCCATCATTCTCAGTTTTCATGACAATGGTCATCAGGGCAAATAGAGAATATGAATCTCAACAGCAGGTGCACAGACAACAATGAGCCTGACAGAGATTATAATACTTCAACAATCTAAAAATTAAAGCTCTGCCTGAAGATACACTTTAAATATAAAAACATAATCTTTATATGCAAGGTCAAGGAAACCTTGCACATTTTGGTGAAACATGGAAAAGCAAAGAAGGGACATACTAAAACATTTAATGTGAAAATGGCTTAATGTAGCTTAACGTGTAATTTGATTAACCAAATGAGCTGAATTTTTCAGAATATGTTGGCATGGATAGAGTCTTCTGTTGTGTAAAGTTTGGGGGAAATTGGTTAACATTTAAGATCTTTTTTGTATATTAAGCCACATTAAGCTCCCCAAAAAACAAGCTTAATGTCCCTAGTTTGCCTTGTGGGACACAGAAATACATAAAACTTATAGGGTAGGTTTGGAAAGGTAAAAACTTAGTCTGTGCAAAGTTTCAAGGCAATTGATTGAGGTTTAGGCACTTTATTACACGTTAAGTTACATTAAGCCATTTTCACATTAAACGTTTTAGTATGTCCCCAAACAATAGACAAGTTACTTGTACGCTGACCAGCAAATAAAGTGAATATATCCAAGGAAGCTGCCTACACTGAAATGTGTCCCCACATGTAGTATCAGTGAAAATATACATACATGTGGCATAACTTTAAAGAAGAAAAATATAATAAAAATGTTCACCCAGCTCCTTAGTAAATGTGCTAAACTTAAATACCCAAAATATTAAAATTGATAATCTAACCAGAATTCCGGTACAATGAATAATCAAACTAAGTGCAAAAAAAAAGATCAAATAAATTCATAGACAACAAGTAAAACTAAAAAACTAAATAAACCTAGTTATTACTCAGTAGGGTTTATTTTGTTTTTTTATTTTTACTTGTTGTCTGTAAAATTTGATCTATTTTTCTCATTTTGTTGTTGCTACTCGCACTTAGTTTGATTATTAGTTGTACTGGAATTCTAGTTACATTATCAATTTTAATATTTTGGGTGTATGAGTTTAGCATATTTAATGAGGAGCTGAGTTAACATTTTTATTATATTTTTTTGCTTTAAAGTTAGCATCACATTTACGGTATATATATTTTCATGGAAAGGTGAAGAAAGTAAGGTCTGTACTGGGGGTGGATGTGGCTAGGTTGGCCATTTTGCCTGTTATTGGTCGATAGGATGCTGGTGGGACAGGAGGAGCGGCATCATTGGCCACTAGGGTATTGTGCTGTCAGCACCATAGCAATCAATGACAAGGCGCAGCAGCGGCTGCTGAATATTTCATTGAGCTGAGCATACAGAGGGTTGAACATGCACACAAGATGGAGTGTCTGGTTTTGACACTTCAGCCTTAGTGCCACCCCCACCACCAAGTGTTGCCTGGGGCATCCTGTTCAGGTTTCCTCATTGACAGCATGGCCATGAAGGTAGTCTTTACTAAACAGAAATTCAAGTGAAAGTTTCACCTTTCAAATTTTGGGGAAAATTTCAGGGAGGCAGTGGCAGCATTTTTTATAAGGTTAGTAGACAAGGGGTAGAGACCACCTTATGCGGAATCATAAGATGTACTGCCTGAGGCTAGATTTTACTGATTAAAATCCTTGCACCTGAAATCAGATGAATATGGCCTGCAATCTGACAGGGAAGAATATTCTCTGGTTAAAGTGCACAGGTGAATCATGCATGTCCACATTTACCCTCCATTTTATACCCAGGGTCAACCCTCACCTCTCCCCCATAGGTGCTTTGCTGGTAAAGGTAGTATAGTGGTCTGAGTAATTCACTATTAGTGCAATTACTGTAGGTCCCTGATAGGGGAAAAGGGACCTAAACATGTCTTGTGCAGCATACATATGATGATGGGCATTTAGTGCTATTGTATTCTGCCTGTGACTGGTAGCAGCATTACTGATGAACTTTAGGAGGATTAAAGTCCTCTTTTGCAGTGGGGCTGCACTCACATTGCAATGATTAATGGTTCATTTATGGGGACCAGGAGCGGAACTTTTATTTATTTGATCCTCAGATCCCTCAGGATCCTCCGCACTGCTAGATTTACCCCTGCAGCCTCTTCTACCTTGCAATCTGGTGGTCTAAGGTTCTTTGACATCATCAAAATGAAAGTGTTACTAAACCCACAACAGTAAAATCTGTCTGTAAATGCAGCATTACATGCTTGTTATACTCAATGTGGAACTTAAGGGGTTAATCCTCTGCATTGTGGAAAAAGAGTGTTTTATCCTGTATGCACAGATCCTCCCCTCCTGCACTGTCTATCTGGGGAAGGCCAGCAAACACAGGCAGGGTAGCCTACCTGCACATGCTCAGTTGTGTCTTTTATGCTGGAGAGAACATTTACTTGTTCTCAGAGCTAGCCAGGTCACATGATATTGACATCACATATATGGGCGTGTATACAGGCTGTAGTGGAAATCTCCTCCCACCAGAACTCTCAGCACTGGAGAAACTGTGCAGTTTAAATATAAGTCCAGCCAAAATGTTTTGAATTTTGGATATACATGGCCATATCAGGTCAATGTCAATGACCCAATGTGGCTGTATAACCATGTCACGCCATTATTGACGCAAGCATCCCTGCCCCTTTATATTCATGCAGCTGCAGGGAGAGGAATCTCCTGCCTGCAGCTCAGTGGCTCAGCAATGACAGCTAACTTCTGGGTTCAGATTAAATCCAAACTCATCCCTATTCTTTGGTTAAACCATTGCCATTAGACAGCAAGTAATAGGGAATCTCTTTAATGGAGCTCCAGGTAGCAGTGAATTAAAAGGGATGTGTCCAGGAATGCACTTATGTAACTTTCTCTGAGGGCATTGAGAAGCTGAATCGTGGGTTCTGTCTGTAAGTGGCAAACACGTTCAGAGTCTAGATAACATCTATTATGCCCCGTACACACGGTCGGATTTTCCGATGGAAAATGTCCGATCGGAGCGTGTTGTCGGAAATTCCAACTGTGTGTGGGCTCCATCGGACATTTTCCATCGGATTTTCCGACACACAAAGTTTGAGAGCAGGATATAAAATTTTCCGACAACAAAATCCGTTGTCGGAAATTCCGATCGTGTGTACACAAATCCGACGGACAAAGTGCCACGCATGCTCAGAATAAAAAAAAGAGATGAAAGCTATTGGCCACTGCCCTGTTTATAGTCCCGACGTACGTGTTTTGCGTCACCGCGTTCAGAGCGATCGGATTTTCCGACAACTTTGTGTGACCGTGTGTATGCAAGACAAGTTTGAGCCAACATCCGTCGGAAAAAATCCTAGGATTTTGTTGTCGGAATGTCCGAACAAAATCCGACCGTGTGTATGGGGCATTAGAGTAAATCCCTGGCTTGAGAGTAACTTAGTTTAACTTAGTCTTGCAAAACAAGCAAAATTTTAAAATACATTTTTACAAGCGATGTTTTGATATACAAGTAGCATCATGTCACAACTGAGTATAAAAGAGAAGAGAGGCGCCTCTAAGTGTAGCAATATGGTTACATTTAATGAAGGTAAAACATTTAGCAACTCACATGGCTGATGAATAAAACAGGCACATCTAAGTATGCAGGCATCCAGGTAAAGTTGTCCACATACTGTAGAACGTCCTCTGCACTGCCATCGACGTCGTCCCTTCCAAGCTGTGATCAACAAGCGATTCGAGCCTCGCTTTCAGATCGCTCTACTGCAGGGTAGTCTCCCCGGTCATGATTGCAGACTGACAGTGTTGAAAGCCGGCGGTGCGGAGAACGGTCTATGTGGACAGCTTTACCCCGGATGCCTGCATACTTAGATGTGTCTGTTTTAATCATCAACCATGTGAGTTGCTAAATGTACCTTCATTAAATGTAACCATATTGCTACACTTAGAGGCGCCTCTCTTCTTTTTTATACTCTGTAACTCCGGCTGAATTTTGCTTGTAATCTCTTTGTGGAGGCTTCCATTTGTGGAAGGACATTTTATGGTTACACAACCTATCACATTGCTATATTCTTTTTATATGGACTATAAACTAAAAGACTTATGAATAAATGGTTGTGGAATGAATCATCTGATATTCCATTATTTCTTATGGGGAAATTCGCTTTGATATAAGAGTGCTTTGGATTACAAGCATGTTTCCGGAAGGAATTATGCTCGTAATCCGAGGTTTTACTATAGTCATACATTCATCAATTAAAGCAAATCATTGCGACAACATCCAAAATGTTTCTAAAAACTCAAACTGTGTGCCCATTTATGTATATATCATAACCAGAACAGCTGCACTTCTGTGTGTTTGTCACTGCTTAGAAGATTCTGCCAAGGCATATTATTTTTTTTCCGGCCAGTTTCATAATTCTGCAGCCAATGCAAATTATATTATGTGTTTTTGGCTTGTGCCAATTGGTTAGTGCCAGTTGGACACTCCGTGTCACCCTTGCTGGGCACTAAACACTAAAAGATCACTGTAGTACAGTATCAAGCTAACTTCAAGAAAGAATAATAAAATTTATGTGTTAAGCCATTTTCTGTAAACCATTAATATTTATTTTGTCCTTATTTCAACCATACATGAACTCCAAGCACGTAGAGCAAATTGCTTTAAAGTCTAATGTTCAAGTTTGTTATTTCCTTGATACATTTCTCAACCTGCTTCATTTTACCTGTTGCTTTGATTTGGGAACCTGTCTCAAAGTATACCTTAAGCCAAAACTTTTAATTTTTAGTTTATGGTACAGTAGGCAAGGTTTAGATCATCTGTCATATTTTTAAAAGTAAGACTCTTTTTATTAGGCCTCATGCACATGGGATGCTTTTGCAGCTGCTGTTTTTGGCTTCAAGCATTTTTTTCTGCAGCCCAGCATGTTATCCAATGTGTCCAAGCACACATACACTGTTATCAGCGTTTTTTGGATAGGACATTTTCTGGTTGGAAAAACCCCTCAGAACTAGTGGATTTTAAGAGGAGATCTAGCCTCATGCACACTGGACGTTTTTACAGCAGCTATTTTTGGCTTCAGATGTTTTTTTTTTATGCAGCCAGTAAACTCCCCAACATGTTATTCTATGTGTCCATGCACACATAGGCTGTGTTTTTTGGCAGGGGCATTTTCTGGCTGGAAAAAGACCCCAGAACTAGTGGGTTTTAAGAGGAGTTTTTCAGCTGTAAAAACGTTCTAACTCTAATAAAAGCTGAAAAATGCTAAGAAACGCGGTTATTCTGCGCTTATCAGCATTTTTGAGCCATATGCTTTTGTGGGGGTATAGTTTTGCTAAAAAAAAACCCTACAAAATGCTACAGCTAAAAAACACTTATAAACGCTAAAAAACGCTACTGCAAAAACGCTGCAAAACTCATTCTACAGCTACAGTGTTCTACATCTAACTCTACTGGCGTTTTTATAACATCCAGTGTGCATGAGGCCTTAAAGCGGAAGTAAACCCATGAATGAAACAGTTACATTTGCGGCACGTGCCAGAAATGTAACTGCAAAAGATAAAAATTTAACTCAGCACTGCTCCTTTAACTCAAACCAATTTAGTATTAAGCAAACCTATATCAACATATACAATATCATGATATAGCTTAACGACATGGTATAAAGTGCTCAGTGCAAATATAATATGCAAAAAATATAATGTATAAAAAAGTGCAATCATATAAAGTCCATCCAATATGGTGTGTTGAACTTGTAAACAGTTTAGGTGACGGTTCTCAGGTGACTATTTGTGCTCCCCTCCTGGGTCCCCACTCACCAGAAAAAGGCAGTAAATACGCCTGTTACTATCTCCAGATCAGTATCTCCCATCAATGGTAACTGGATAGTATGGACACTACATAGGGATAGCTCCTATCTTCCACCGGTATGATTAAAACATATGGACAGCCTGGATCCTTCCCATCTTACTCAGTAATCAGGCACCCATAAGGATGTATGGCAATGAAGGAAAAAGAGTGTATATAGTGTAATACTGCTAGCGTTTCGCCCCTCCCACTGGGCATCATCAGAAGCTTCTGGGGCCGTGACTGGCTGTCTTATATATATTATTAAGTCCCGCCCACTACACCCACTACTTCCATTGATGGCGGAACCGGAAATGTAACTGTCTCATTGGTTGTGCTCTCAACCAAAGTGTCAAACTATGCAATGGCTGGCATCATAACTGATCACATGTGCAGCACCATGACAGTTGAAGATTAAACAGAAGCCAAGATGGCAGCTTACTTGGCTGAAAATGATAGGAGGGTTTACTTTCACTTTAAGAGGAGTTTTTCAGCTGTAGCATCAACTACATACAGTATACAGTGCTTTGTTCTAGCAGCAGTATAGGGATTTCGCATTCTAGTCCCAGAAAAAAATTGAGTTGGGCCTGAGTGCTGCTCAGCCATTCATAGGAATAGAGTCTGAATAGGTTTGAAGAGCCCTAACCAGGTCAGTGGCAGAGGCTAAAAATACCTAAAGTTAAATGCCCTTCTGGGCCTACCGAGTTCTACGTTAGCCTGTGGCAGAATTATAAATACACCAGCGAATACTACTGAGTGGAAAGAATTTTGATGCTTGTTTTTGATATCCTGTACTTCTAACCTTTATCCCTAGAGGCTTTAGCCAATACATTTTGCAAAGGTAAATTGAAGGATCTGAAGTCTGTCTGTCCGATACTACTGGAGGGTCAGTGAGTGTCTGGTAGCAGCTATTGAATAGGTCAAAAGTAGGGAGAAAAAAAAAATCAAAAATCCTGCTCTTTCTTCTGGGGTCATTGCTACACCTGTAATGTATTCTAGAGGAATACACTCAGTATATACGTATAATTATCTAAGGTTACATAATTTCCCTCAATAGCAGTGATATAACTAGTGTATGTTTGGGTATCAAATACCATGGCCAACAAGCAACCAGTTTTCTCACCTCCTCATGGAAGTATTGTTTATAAAAGAAATGCTCTGCTTTAGTTAACGTGAAGGATTGTAATCGTTTTTGCTCCCAAACAACATCATGAGGAGCTGTGGCCTTATTACAGTTTAGAAATTCTGAATGTTGATTGGGGATGTTATAGTCTGATGTAAGAAGATTGAGCTAAAACATTTTTGCTTTTCCAAAGACAGGAAAGTGCGGTTTTATCTAGGTGAAATTTTACGTTTAGGACGGACAGGCCTCTTGCAACATAGTGACTATCAACAACATAGGTGAAAGGAGCATTATTACCCTATAACAGGTACATCCTGGTCATACAACTCATCCAGAAAAATACAATATTTTCTAGTTGTTGCGCACTTAAGATATCCATAAGACCTAGTTCATACATCGATTGTATCTATGTGCTAGGGTGAAGAACCTCTTGAACCGAATTGTTAGTGGGTTTAGTATGTTCCCCAATACAAAACTAGGGGAGCATTTTCAGAGATTTTTTAGTAGAGTCAGCTAGAATGCAGCTGATGATGTACTTTCAAAGAAATCTGTGGCATCAGGAACGCGGGGGAACGCATTTCTGGCACCTGCAGAACTGAGTGTCAGGTACTCACCAAGGTCGAGTTGCTGAGAGAGGCTCCCCTTGCAGCTGGGCGCAGGATATCCTCTGGAAGTGGCACAGCGGGTATTGGGCACGAAGAAGCACGGGTCACCAGCAGGTAGCAGAGCAGCTGGGAGGTTCTTCAGGTAGAGAAGTGATCCGTGCTGAGTGGCTGACACCTCACTGGAACTGGCTAGGCAGGAGTCTGGAGATGAAGACTGGAGCCGGTAGAGGATGCAGAGGGTCAAACACAAAGGCAAAAGTCCAAGAACAGGCCGGGGGGTCAAGCACAGGCAGAAGTAATCAGGCTGAAGCTCCAACACTGGGGTAAGGCTGAGGCAAAGTCCAAGAGCTGAAAAGACAAACCAGCAACAAACACAGGACATAGCAGTCTTTATATAGGCCCGCCGGGGGGACGTCCCGCTGTGTGCGCACGCATTCGTGCTGATGCGCTGCGTCGTGCACCCATGTGAGCTAATCTGTTCGGGACACGCACTCGTACCCGCCGATCGTGTAACGGTACGCGCTGATGTGCAACTCTACCATGCAGGTGCATGGGAAGCGCTGATACTGACAGGCTCTGACTCTGCTATTCCACTGACAGTGCCCCCCCCCAAGGGGCAACCCCTGGATGCCCAACCTAGCCCAGATCCCAGGATGTCTTCTGTGAAATTCTCGCACTAAGCAAGGAGCATGGACATTGCTAGCATGCTCCCAAGAATTGTCCTCCTGGGGATACCCTTTCCACTTAACTAAGTACTGTTCCCGTCCCCCCCTCTTTCTGCAGTCTATTATTGCCTCCACTTCGAATTCCTCTTCTCCTTCAACCCTGATTGGTGGAGGAGGTAGTTCTCCTCTTCCTGGAAAAGAGTTGGGGGTGACCGGCTTTAGTAAAGAGGCATGGAACACCGGGTGTATCCTATAAGAGCTAGGCAAGGTCAGTTCGAAAGCCACTGGGTTTACAACCCTCTTAGATTCAAAAGGACCAATGAATTTTGGGCCTAATTTGCGTGATGGGCAAGGTAGTTTGAGATTGATGGCAGATAGCCACACTTTATTTCCAACCTTGAAACTTGGGTTACTTCTTCTTCCTCTGTTATAGTACTCTTCGTAGCTCTTTTGGGCTTTCTTCATAGTTTCTTGAATCTGCAAGAAATTTGTTTGGATAAAATGTATTCGGTCCTGTACTGCAGGAGTTGCGACTTCGGGAATGGAATCTGGAAGAAAGGAAGGATGAAAGCCATAGTTTGCCCAGAAAGGCGTTTGGTTGATGGCAGAATGTATGGAATTGTTGTAGGCGAACTCTGCGCACGGTAAAAGTGAAAACCAGTCATTTTGGGAACAGGAGCAGAAACACCGGAGGTATCGCTCTAGAGATTGGTTCGTCCTCTCTGTCTGGCCATTGCTTTGTGGATGATATGCGGAAGAGAGGGATGTCTTGATTTCTAGAGATTTACACATATCCTTCCAAAATTTAGAAGTGAACTGAATTCCCCTGTCGGATACAATGTTGTGAGGAACACCATGGAGTCTTACCACTTCTTTTTTAAAGATATTTGCAGCTGTGGAAGCAGAAGGGGTGCCTACTAAGGGCAGGAAATGTGCCATCTTTGAAAGGCGGTCGACAACCACTAGGATGGTACAGTAGTAAACTTCTCGGAAGGGGGCAGATCAACGATAAAGTCCATAGAGACCTCTGTCCAGGGACGTTCAGGCACGGACAAAGATCTTAAAAGTCCCCAAGTCTTGGCGTTTGATTCATTATTGCGTTGGCAAGTAATGCAAGATTGTATATACTTTTTGCAGTCTTGTCTCCAACCCGGCCACCAGAAAGAGCGATTAATTAGTTCGGAGGTCTTCTGTACACCAAAGTGTCCTGCCAGCTTGTGATCGTGAAAAGTTTGCAAAATCTGAAGTCTTACCGGGGGAGGAACGAATATCTTGTTTTTTGCCCACAACAGACCGTCTTTCTTTTCCAAGGAGGATACTTCGGGTTCAGTACATTGACTGGAGGCCTGTGTAATAGCTGATCTGAGATTGGGCTGAACGAGACTAAGGAAGTTGTGTGGAGATAGGATGGTTCCAGGTTCTTCTGATTCATTGGTTTCTGGGAACATACGGGAAAGTGCGTCTGCCTTCCCGATCTTAGAGCCAGGTCGGTAGGAAATATGAAAGTTGAACCTGGAGAAGAACAAGGCCCAACGGGCCTGATGAGGTCTAAGGCGTTTAGCTGTTCGGAGATACTCCAGGTTACGATGGTCTGTGAAGATCATGATGGGTTGGGATGCCCCTTACAGAAAATATCTCCACTCTTCTAAGGCAAACTTTATGGCTAGTAATGCTCGGTCCCCAACATCATAATTCTTCTCCGGAAGGCTGAGTTTATGGGAGGCAAAGGCCACTGTGTGGAGCAGGGCTTTTTGACCACTTCTTTGAGACAGGATTGCCCCTATTGCTGACTCCGAAGCATCCACTTCAAGCACATAGGGAAAAACTGGATTGGGATGTTGGAGAATAGGAGCCGACATAAAAAGTCTCTTTAGTTCATTGAAAGCTTCCTGAGCTTCCTGGGACCATTGAAACCTAGTCTGCTGGCGGGTTAGTTGAGTGATAGGGGAGATGATGGAAGAGAATCCTTTAATGAATCTGCGCTAAAAATTGGCAAAGCCAACAAATTGCTGAATCCCCTTCTTATCTATGGGAGATGGCCATTCCTGGATGGCCTTAACTTTCTGTGGGTCCATTGCGACTCCTACTACCGAGATAATGAACCCGAGGAACTGAATGGTGTCCTTTTCAAAGTCACATTTCTCCCCTTTTAAGTATAGACTATGTCTTCTGAGGATCAAGAGCACTTTCTTCCCATGGGTACGATGTGTTTCTAAAGTGGTGGAAAAGATCAAGATGTCATCGAGATAAACAATTACAAAGTTATCTAGATACTCATGGAAGATGTTGTTGACTAGATGTTGAAATATAGCCGGGGCATTGCAGAGCCCAAAGGGCATCACCAAATATTCAAAGTGCCCAAATCTGGACCTGAAGGCTGTCTTCCATTCGTCTCCGTTATGTATCCGAACCAGATTGTATGCTCCCCGGAGATCTAGTTTGGTAAATACTTGAGCGGTTCGGAGATGCTGGAAAAGTTCAAGAATAAGAGGGAGCGGATACCTGTTCTTGATAGTAATTTTGTTAAGCTCCCTATAGTCCACACAAGGCCTCAGGAATCCGTCCTTCTTTTCGATGAAAAAGATTCCTGCTCCAGCTAGGGAAGAAGAAGGACGGATGAATCCTTTTTCAAGATTCTCGTCGATGTAGGAGCGGAGGGCTTCTAGTTCGATTTCTGATAGAGGGAAAATGCGGCCGAAAGGGATCTCGAACCCGGGTAGGAGATCAGAAGGGCAATCATAAGGTCGATGGGGTGGCAGGCTGTCTGCTTTCTTTTTGTCAAAAATGTCCAGAAATTCATGGTATGCTGCGGGGACATGCTGAAGGGTTATCTGGTACTGGTTGTAGAGCTAGACAAGGAGCCGTTCTGTCGTATTTTGGCGAAAGACAATGCTGGGAGCAGTACGTAAAGGAGAAAAGGATTTCCTTCTTGCTCCAATTTATCTGAGGATCATGGGCCTGCAACCACGGATACCCCAGAATGATGGGAAACATAGGTGAGCTTATAATGTCAAAGCGGAGAAATTCTGAATGGCCAGAGTCCGTGGATTTGAGAATAGGCTTAGTTTCCTGAGTGACAGGCCCAGAGCAGGGTAGGGACCCATCTGCCAGATGAATTTGCAGGCATTGTTCCTTGACTTGTAGGGGAATGTGCAGGCTTTGGGCTAAAAATGCATCTAGGAAACAACTGCAGGCTGCTGAGTCAACGATGGCCGGCAACCGGACCTCCCCTTCCGCCACCTGTAATGAGACCAGGAGGACAAGGTGAGATTGGCTTGAACTAGCAACTTGAAAGTTCATGGCAGACTGTGGACGGCACTTACTAGGTCTAACAGGACAGTTGCGTAAGAAGTGACCGGCCTCCCCACAGTATAGGCAAAGGTTGGCTTGGCGCCGGCGGAGGCTTTCATCAGGAGAGAGTGGGGATCGAACTAGACCCAATTGCATGGGCTCACCATCGGAGGATGAGGAAGAGGCCGCAGAAGGTACAGGAACAGGTGGCACCCGTTGCATCATCCAGGTGGGTCTCAGAGACTGGAAATGCTCGGAGCGACGCTCCCGTAAACGTCTGTCAAGTTTAGTAGCGAGCTGGATCAGGTCTTCAAGGGAGGCCGGAGTATCTACCCGAGACAGTTCGTCCTTTAGGGTTTCTGAGAGACCTTGGCGATATTGATATTTAAGAGCAGCCTTAATCCAGTTAGTGTCCCCAGACCATTTTCAAAATTCCACAGTGTAGTCTTTCACAGGTCTTTTTCCCTGGGTCAGGGTATGCAGGATGGACTCGGCTGTGGCCGTGCGCTGTGGGTTGTCATATAGCTGGGCCATGGAGTCAAAGAAGGTGTCTGCCAAGTCGAGAAGGGGGCTCTTCTGTTCAAGAAGGTTGTGAGTCCAGGAATGCAGTTCGTCAGATAGTAAAGATTTAGAATTAAAAGTCCTGGGTTGGAGGGCAAAGTATAGTAGACAAGCATTTTTGAACGCCCTGTACTTCTTCCGGTTCCCTGAAAATCCTTCCTTAGTGGGGACCCTGGGTTCAGGAAGGGTTATTACTACTGCAGGAGCTGGGTTAACTTGATTCTGAGAGGAAGATGTCCCGCTGGCAGATGCTGACATGGTGTCCGAGGGGCTTGGAAAAGTAGTCAGGTGTTGAAGACGGCCTTCAATCTGGAAATAGCCGTCCTGGAGTCTCTGAACAGCCTGGGTGAGGGCTGAAACCTGCTGGCAGAGTGCCTCAGTTTGTACTGTCAGGTACTCACCAAGGCCGAGTTGCTGAGAGAGGCTCCCCTTGCAGCTGGGCGCATGATACCCTCTGGAAGTGGCACAGCGGGTATTGGGCACGAAGAAGCACGGGTTACCAGCAGGTAGCAGAGCAGCTGGGAGGTTCTTCAGGTAGAGAAGTGATCCGTGCTGAGTGGCTGATACCTCACTGGAACTGGCTAGGCAGGAGTCTGGAGATGAAGACTGGAGCCTGTAGAGGATGCAGAGAGTCAAACACAAAGGCAAAAGTCCAAGAACAGGCCGGGGGGTCAAACACAGGCAGAAGTAATCAGGCTGAAGCTCCAACACTGGGGTAAGGCTGAGGCAAAGTCCAAGAGCAGGCCGAGGGTCAAACACGGGTAGTCAAGCAGGCTGAGGATCAAACACTGGGGTAAGGCAGAAGCAAAGTCCAGAAGCAGGCCGAGGGTCAAACACGGGTGATCAGGCAGGTAGAGAAGTCCAGAAGATTAGCCAAGGGCCAAACACAGGAGAGGTTCAAGGCGAGATCAGGGTCGATCCGGGTCACAACAGGCAGGCACAGGTACACAGGTTCAGGAACAGGTTTCAGGAGCTGAAAAGACAAACCAGCAACAAACACAGGACATAGCAGTCTCTATATAGGCCCGCCGGGGGGACGTCCCGCTGTGCGCGCACGCGTTCGTGCTGATGCGCTGCGTGGTGCACCCACGTGAGCTAATCTGTTAGGGACACGCGCTCGTACCTGCCGATCATGTAACGGTACGCGCTGATGTGCAACTCTACCACGCAGGCGCATGGGAAAGCGCCGATACTGACAGGCTCTGACTCTGGTATTCCCCTGACACTGAGTGTATGTAATGGCAAGGGGTGTAGGGTGTTCTGGAGAGTCTGTTGATGCTGTCTTGTGGAGGTTCTGTTGTTTCTGAGGGGTCTACTGCCGATGGCAAGGGATCTATTGTTGCTGGGGGGGGTCAGTTATTGAGGGGGGAATCTACTGATATTGGCTGCTGGGAGATTTATTGTTTCTGGGGAGGTGTCTATTGTTGCTAGGGTGGATCTATTGCTGATGGTGGCGCATCTATTGTTGCTGGGGGGGTGTCTTATGTTGCTGGGGGGTCAGTTGTTGAGGGGGATCTACTGTTGAGGGAGGGGTCTACTTATGCTGACTGCTGGGAGATCTATTGTTTTTGGGAAAGTGGATTATTGTTGCTGGGGGAGTATATTGCTGTTGGTGGAGTCTATTGTTGCTTGGGGAGTATATTGTTGCTGAGGGGAATGCATTTTTGTTGGCTGCAGGGGATCTATTTTACTGCTTTTCTTGTTTTTCATTAACAAATTGCATACAAATTACTTAGCACTTCAAAATGAAACTTTGTTCTGTATTCTCTAAAATGGGCAGTACTGGGCGGTGGGTAGGTGGTGGAACCAAGGGACGGTGCTCAGAGGTAAATAGGGGGTGGAGCAAAGGGTTGACTTGGTGGCGGTAGTACCTGCACCTATTTTATGAAAATAGAACCTATTTTGAAGAAGGAGCTACTGGGCATGCTCCGAAACATGTCCTGCCCACTCTGACATCACTTCCGTTTGCCTGTGATCTGTGCTGGCCCTGACAGCAGGGCTCTCCATCTTGGATCAGACATACAGTGTTTCCCACCACTGATCCACTGGAACTTCCACCTGCAGACTCCCAGGAGACATCCCACTGGATTCATTGATATGCCTCTTTTTCATTTCCATCTTGTAAGTGTTTTTAACCCTTCTTTGTCATTAAAGTGTTTTATTACTGCACTTAGAAGCTCCTTCTTCTCTGCTTTGCTTTATTCTCTGAGAACAAAAGCCTTGAGTGGCACAATCACCACTACTCCTAATTTTGCTGGGTCTGCATATGATATCAAGAAATATAACTCTTTGGTTTGAATGTCAGCTGAAAAATCAGAAAAGATTGCTATTTTAGCATGATGAATGGTTAAATGAGATCTTTCTCTAGACTTCTTGAGCAGGATCTCTCTGTCATGTGACTGTATTGTTTACACTCATATCATCCTATCATATCGGTATTCATGTGACTGGATTGGTTACAATCCTTTTGTAGCGATACCCCCATAGGGGCTGCTGGTAGATGTGGTCGGCCAGGCACACTGACTTTGCACATCTAGACTTTGCAATATTTGCCCACTCTTCTTTGCAGAACTGCTCAAATTCAGTTACAATTAATGACCATTTTTAGACTGCAGTCTTCAAGTCATTGCACAGATTTTCAATGTGGTTTAGGTCTGGGCTCTGACTAAGCCATGCAAGGACATTCACCTTTTTCTCCTTCAACCAATGTAAGGTAATTTTTGCTGTGTGCTTTGGGTCATTCAGTTTTAGTCTCATCTGACCATCCATCAAGGCGTGTTTAAGGTGGTCAGATGAGACTAAAATTGAATTATTTGACCTCAACACCAAACAATATGTCTGGAGGAAATCCAATACAGTTCACCATCCAAATAACACTATTCCTGCAGTAAAGCAGTAGGAGGTAATATGATGTCATGGGGGTGTTTCTCTGCAACAGGGACTGGAGCACTTGTCAGGATAGAAGGAAAAATGGTTGGGGAAAAATACCATCAAATTCTCGAGGAAAATCTGCTGCCCTCTGCCAGAAAGTTGTCAATGAGAAGAAGGTTTACCTTACAACATGACAATGACCCAAAGCACACAGCAAAAATGACCACACAGTGGTTGAAGGAGAAAAAGGTGAATGTCCTTGCATGGCCTAGTTAGAGCCCAGACTTAAACCCTATTGAAAATCTGTGGAATACCTTGAAGACTGCAGTCCACAAATGGTCACCATCAAATTGAACTGAACTTGAGCAGTTCTGCAAAGAATAGTGGGCAAATATTGCAAAGTCTAGATGTGCAAAGTCAGTAGAGACATATCCCAACAGACTAAAGGCTGTAATTAAAGCAAAATATGATCCAACCAAATACTGACATAAGAGGGGGGATCTTTTTTCCAACTGTGATTCCAGTGATTTTGTTTTTTGATTTTTTTTTTTTTCTGACATGTTGGTGTTATATCTTTCACTTGGATGTTATAAGTTAAACTAGTAAATGCAGCTGGGTAAAAGAAAATATGTGCCTGTCTTCATTTCAAGTTGCAAAGCAACAAAATGTGATTATTTTCTATACCAACTGTATGCTCATCGCCACACCTTTATCTCTAAAAGATCTGGTAAATTATATATTAAACTATGCTTTTTTTTTCTAGCTGTATCCCACACTCATCATTCATTGGTATGATTATAAATAAATTCCAGTTTAAAGAAAGACACATCACTGACTAGAATATAGGGAGATTTCAAACAATTCAGGTAAAAATATCTGAGTTTTAGTAAGTCTACAAATCCGAGCCTGTAAAAAGAATATAATGTTTTTTACAACAAACTGTAAAGCCAAATTGTTATATAAAACTTGGGAAATTTGCACATATATAACAGTGGATTATTCTGTGTGCATGCTGGTTATAGGGAGCCCAATATTTCACAGCCATTGTAAAACACTGACACATGTGAGGTGTAAAGTGATTGATAGTCACATAGACTTCGGTATCACAGCCTCACTAGATTTAAATGCATCGCTTTAACCCACACAGCACATACAATGCATAACATAATGCACTGTAAAATATAAGAGAGGGACCTGAAAGTCTTAATGCCCAAAATGTACCTTAAAACACGTATAGGGAACTAATTGCCCAGGACTTGCATTTTAATTCATGCATTTCTGTAGGGTAGCGATGAAGGTACAGGCCCGGGTTTGATTCGCAGGTTTGATTTTGCTCAAAATTTTGCAAATTCTAAATTTGCTGTGAATCCCTTTGAAGGCTATGTGGGGTGAATCTTGTTACCCAAGTCTGACCATTGGTAGGGCTAATAAGCAAGCTACTGTACAAATTCCAAAATCAACAAAAAACAAACCAACAAATAACTTTTTCATGCCCCTTCCAACACACACTGCCAATATGGCTGCTGTGAGCCCGCCCTTTTATAGTGAGGGTTCCAAGTTATCCATTTCTTCAGATTATTCAGCTGACCAGGGGCAAAGACTAAGCAGTGTACTACTGGTTGTTCCAAATTTCTGGCACAAACTTGCAAATTTATTAGCTAATCATTCTTGTTTTGTCTCAAACAAATCCTAAGCATCCACCTCAAACCCAAGGTTAAAATTGAACTTTATCCCTACTGTGTTGTACCAAGTCACTCCACTGCTTGATATAACCTTGTTGCTTTTATGCCGCGTACACACCACCGGACTTTCAGGCAGACAAGGTCCGACGGTCTTCCCGATGGACTTTCGGCGGAGTTCCAATGGACTTCCGAACGAACGTACTTGCACACACACCAATGGACCAAGTCCGTTCGTTTTGAACGTGATGACATAAGACAGGACTAAAAAAGGAAGTTCAATAGCCAGTAGCCAATAGCTGCCCTTGCGTTGTATTTGGTCCGTCGGACCAGCATACAGATGAACGGTTTTCCCGTTAGGAATTGAGTCCGTCAGACAGATTTGAAACATGTTCTATTTCTAGGTCCGTCGGATTTTTAAAATGAAAAACGATCGGATTAACCCACACACACGATCGGAATGTCCGACGGACTGATTCCATCGGACCTAATCTGCCGGAAAGTCTGGTCGTGTGTACGCGGCATTACAGTAAGCTGGTATTCACAAAACACTAAATTCTCAACCTGGACATGTTCAGGCCACATACTCTCAGATCTGCACATTGATGCACCTAATTTCTTAGAGACAGATAAAGAGGTTTGGAGACAACAGAGACCCATGTAACAAAAGCCTCCATCCTTCTTAGAAACACACATAGGAAGATAGCCAACCAAACAATAACATTACAGTATATGCAAATTAAAGTCCAAGTCAAGGTTGAGCTTTACTCAACTCAGAAGAGCAACGACAGGCGGAGGATGGATCCAAGATCAGGCAGGAGAGCAGGAGAGTATTGCAGTGAAAACTATATTATATCAGTTTAATGCTACTTTGCAATTACATTTTTTACTAAAATCCCTGCAAACACAAAGGATAAGCTTTCAAATATATGCAAATAATGATTGGTGTAATATGCAAAATAGTTTATTTTATTAAAAAAATGTGTAACAGTGCATTTTGTTAGAATATATTTAAGGTCACATCACCCTTGTCCTGACAGCAAGCCTGCAGGAACAGTGTGCCTGAAGTCACATGTTGAGATGATAATGCTCACATGTTGCTGTGAAGGGCAATGGGTGAGCATTGTCACCTTCAAAAAGAATGTGAGCTTATTGGGGTTGTAAACCCTCAAGGTTTTTCACCTTAATGCTATCTGTGAAAAACCTTCTGTAGTGCAGCAGCCCCCCCATAGCCCCCCTTTTACTTACCTGGACCGAATCGTTCCAGCGACAGGGACAAGCACAGCAGCTCCAGTCGCTGTCTCGGGTCCTCATTGGATAGATTGATAGCAACAGGAGCAATTGGCTCCCGCTGCTGTCAATCAAATCCAGTGACATGTGAGCCGGGGGCGGGGATTGGTCCTGCTGTCTGTGTCAATGGACGCAGCAGCAGGACCGGGAGAAGAGTAGGTGCCAGGAGCGCTGCTGAGGGACCCCAGGAAAGGAGGATCTGGGTTGCTCTGTACAAAACCCTAGCACAGAGGAGGTAAGTATGACATGTTTTTTATTAAAACAACCCCCCCCCAAAAAACCTTTACAACCCCTGTAGCCTCCCTGACGGTATTCCCGAGTGTGGCTTGGGGTTAAATTTCAGCACCATTAGCGGTAACCCCGAGCCACACTCGGGATTACATCTCAGGATCCTTGAGCGCTATACTTACCTTGTCCCCAGGATCCTGCGATGTCCCCCCTCGCTGTCTGCAGGCTCCGTCCTCTGCCCGAAGCCTCTGTGTGCCAGGCTCCGTTCCCTGCGAGCGTAGTGACACACGGGGGCGGAGCCTGGCAGCAAATTCAAAAAAATGTTAAAATCATAACACATACAGTACTGTAGTCTTATGCCCCGTACACACGGTCGGATTTTCCGATGGAAAATGTCCGATCGGAGCGTGTTGTCGGAAATTCCGACCGTGTGTGGGCTCCATCGGACATTTTCCATCGGATTTTCCAACACACAAAGTTGGAGAGCAGGAGATAAAATTTTCCGACAACAAAATCCGTTGTCGGAAATTCCGATCGTGTGTACACAAATCCGACGGACAAAGTGCCACGCATGCTCAGAATAAATAAAGAGATGAAAGCTATTGGCCACTGCCCTGTTTATAGTCCCGACGTACGTGTTTTACGTCACCGCGTTTAGAATGATCGGATTTTCTGACAACTTTGTGCGACCGTGTGTAGACAAAACAAGTTTGAGCCAACATCCGTCGGAAAAAATCCTAGGATTTTGTTGTCGGAATGTCCGAACAAAGTCCGACCGTGTGTACGCCCTATTACAGATTACAGTACTGTATGAAATCATTTCACTTCCCTTTTGTCCCCAGTGCTTTGGCCCAGTGTCCTGCATGCAGTTTTATATTATATATACTGTTCTTTCTGCCTTGAGATTGTCCATAGCAACCAAAAAGTGTCCCTTTACGTCAAAAGTGGCTTTAGACCAGCTAGAAAACAGCGATAATAAATTAGAACACTTGCAGAATTGAGCGATAGTGAATTGTGGGGAAATTTATTTTATTATTATTATATTATTATTTTTTTTAATTATTTATATTTATTTATTATATTATAATTTATGATTTTTGTGTTTCAAACTTCATCATACCCGGGATATCTACTAGACTCTTGGTGGACAGATATAAGTGTGTTATTGCTAAGAATTAAAGACCTACAATATAAAACGCCAAATTTCTATGCAAAATAATTGTACCGCTTTGAGACGCAAAAATCTGAAATAATCATACCGCCAGGGAGGTTAAAGAGGTTCTTTGCCCCCCCCCATCCCCCCTAAAAAAAGGAAAAGTCAGCACCTACAAATACTGTAGCTGCTGACTTTTGATAAAAGGACACTTACCCATATAACAGATCCAGTACTGTCCTCACCTGGGCTGGTTCTTCACTGGTCTACGGGTCCCTGGCTCTGCCATGCTAACTGTGGGAAGCTGGCTGTGACTCCTTGTGGCTTCACAGCCGGTTCCCCACCTGCACCTTGTGAATGGTTGTGCAGGTTTCTGGGACCTGTGCCGTGTCCCATAAGGGGGGGGGGCGATCCAGGCTGAAATGAAAGTGCGTAGCTGACAAAACCAGGTACCTGCCCCCCCCCCCCCCCCCCCCGAAAAAAAGTGCCCAAAAAAAAAAGAAGGGGCAAGGAGTTCCTCTTTACATTTTCATTTTTCATCAAGCTATTAGGGTTACATGTGCAGCAATGTAAACAAAGTTAGCTTTTGACTTTACGTTATTTGGAAATCCCGGAGTTGACTTTAGAGTCTAGGTAACTGTGTTGATTTTTTTTAACTTTCATTATAAAGAGGGCTTTGAAGATGTGAAATCTGGTTACCCATGGCAAGAGTTGCCACTGAATCTTTGAAGTGAAGAGAACTTTTTTACTGAAGACTTTACAGCAGGGCATATGTTAAACTCCATAAGCAGGAATATAAAATGGAGAACTGCGGCAAGCCATAAAAAGACAGTGTTGTGACATATAGTTAAGCAAATTTTAGCCTGACAACTCAATCCAGCATAACTGTTCTTTAATGGTTTCCATTTGTATTATGTTTAGTGTTTTGTATTGATGCCTTGTTTCTTTTCAAATATGCCAAAGACTTCATTGCAATAAATGAATAACCTTCATAACATTCATAATAACAGTATGTTATTGAAGTTGACCTATGTTCAAATACTAACATAAAATCTACTTTAGCTGTCTTGTTGACATGGATAATTAAAGCTTGCTAGCAGGACTGAAATACGTACTTTAATTTTGCAAAAAATGGTTCTTGAACATTATTCACAAAACGGAAAGCCTAATGGGTTGATTTACAAAAGGCAAAAACACTGTTCACTTTGCAAGGGAATTTTTCCGTAGTTCAGTGCAGTATTTCTCAACCGGAGTGCCACAAAGTGTGCTCAGGGGTTCCGCTGAAAAATTACAAAAAACTACCCGGACCCTGTACAATCTGATCTGAGAGCATTCTGTGTTAAAGCTGAACCAGTTTTGGATACACGTTACATAAACTATGTCCCTCACTAACATGTAAGCCCTCTGGATGTGCAGTATAAACTTATGTAAACCAAAACAGTGCTGCGCTACTACATAAATATAAAATATAAACTTGATGAATTCATAAGTGCAAACATAATTAATAAAGTCCGCTGAATATAATATGTGAATCAAAAATCATAAAAATAAACAGGTGTTTGAAGTAGATCTGTCACGTACCTTACAGCGAAGCCCGAAGTGATGAGGGTGGCCTTTTGCACGGTTCCAGGTCAAGCACCCCTGGTGGTGGGTACAGGGAGTGCGAGGGCAACGGGTACAGGTGCCTGCAGGCAGGAGGCTGGAACTTGGAGATACAGGAACCTCTGCTGAGGAGATATGGAAACTGATCACCAGGCTTGTTCAGCGGGATCAACTGCAGAATCAGGAACAGGCAGGAATCGGCAACAGGCTGGCAGCGGGGTACCAAATCAGAAGGCAAAACCGTAGTCAGAAACAGGCAGAGGTTGGCAACAGAGGGGCAGCGGGTACAGAATCAGAAGGCAGAGCTGTAATCATAAGTCCAAGCCAAGGTCAGTATTGCAGGTAGAGGCAGGTTCAGCAGGCAGGGGAGATCCAAGAGAATGGTCAGAAGATGGCCGGGTTTTCAGGAACAAGGTCAATCAGGCAGAGTAACAACAGGAACACAGGAACAAGCTGAAGACAATCCAGCACTGATGCTAGGCATACTCTCTGTTTATATAGGGTGCTGTGTGCCAGGATTTGCGCCAGCGTACGTGCGTGCGCGTATGCGCATTAGCACATTAGCACCTTAGCACATTGGCGCATGCACATTAGTGCTTTGGCACTCGCAGGTGCTCGTTAGCGTGCGAGCGTGTTCGCATAGAGGTGCCATTGTGCATGCCCACCCTGGATCTCATTTGTCTCTGGCTACGGTTCCGTGCATGCACATTGGCATTAGCAGAACGAGGATTGGCAACTGCTGCACGGAGACGGGTGCTTGCTGTGTGAGTTCTCTGACAAGATCCAAACATGTATCAATGCACCCAGAGTGCAAAATTAGTGAAAAAACTTGTGCTCGCCTCCACAAGTATCACAGGCTGCTCACCTCACTTATAAGTAAAATCAGCAGTGTTCCCCTCTGGGAATAATGAAGATTGCTGGTGTGGTGTGAACACTTAACCTCCTCTATCCCAGGCACCTTCTTTGGGTTCTGTGGAACCCCGATCGTCTCACCAAATGAGATATAATATGCAAAAAAAAGGCAACATCTAGTGCTCTCCATCTGAGATAATTTGTTAATATAAAAATGGTAGATACATTCACAAGTGTGGCACAATAGCCTGTGCTGGCTGTATCAGCATTCAGATAACTAGGGATGAGCTTCGAGTTCGAGTCAAACTCATGTTCGAGTCGAACATCGGCTGTTCACCAGTTCGCCGAACAGCGAACAATTTGGGGTGTTCGCGGCAAATTTGAATGCTGCGGAACACCCTTTAAAAGTCTATGGGAGAAATCAAAAGTGCTTATTTTTAAACGCTTATATGCATGGTATTGTCATAAAAAGTGTTTGGGGACCCGGGTCCTGCCCCAGGGGACATGTATCAATGCAAAAAAAAGTTTTAAAAACGGCCGTTTTTTCGGGAGCAGTGATTTTAATAATGCTTAAAGTCAAACAATAAAAGTGTAATATCCCTTTAAATTTCGTACCTGGGGGGTGTCTATAGTATGCCTGTAAAGGGGCGCATGTTTCCCATGTTTAGAACAGTCTGACAGCAAAATGACATTTCAAGGGAAAAAAGTGATTTAAAACTACTCGCGGCTATACTGAATTGCCGGCCCGACAATACACATAAAAGTTCATTGATAAAAACGGCATGGGAATTCCCCACAGGGGAACCCCGAACCAAAATTTAAAAAAAAATGACGTGGGGGTCCCCCTAAATTCCATACCAGGCCCTTCAGGTCTGGTATGGATATTAAGGGGAACCCCGTCCAAAATTTTTTTTAAAAATGGCGTGGGGTCCCCCTCAAAATCTATACCAGACCCTTCAGGTCTGGTATGGATTTTAAGGGGAAGCCCGCGCCAAAATTTAAAAAAAAAATGGCGTGGGGTACCCCCAAAAATCCATACCAGACCCTTATCCGAGCACGCAACCTGGCAGGCCGCAGGAAAAGAGGGGGAACGAGAGAGCGCCCCCCCTCCTGAACCGTACCAGGCCACATGCCCTCAACATTGGGAGGGTGCTTTGGGGGTAGCCCCCCAAAACACCTTGTCCCCATGTTGATGGGGACAAGGGCCTCATCTCCACAACCCTTGCCCGGTGGTTGTGGGGGTCTGCGGCCAGGGGGCTTATCGGAATCTGGAAGCCCCCTTTAACAAGGGGACCCCCAGATCCCTCCCCCCTGTGTGAAATGGTAAGGGGGTACAAAAGTACCCCTACCATTTCACAAAAAAAAATTCAAAAATGTTAAAAATGACAAGAGACAGTTTTTGACAATTCCTTTATTTAAATGCTTCTTCTTTCTTCTATTTTCTATCTTCTTTCATCTATCTTCTTCCTTCTATCTTCCTTCGGTTTCTTCCTCCATCTTCTCCTGAAGGGTCTGGTATAGATTTTGAGGGGGACCCCACGCCAATTTTTTTTTTAGTTTTGGCCGGGGTTCCCCTTAATATCCATACCAGACCTGAAGGACCCCCCACGTCATTTTTTTTTAAAATTTTGGTTCGGGGTTCCCCTGTGGGGAATTCCCATGCCGTTTTTATCAATGAACTTTTATGTGTATTGTCGGGCCGGCAATACAGTATAGCCGCGAGTAGTTTTAAATGACTTTTTTCCTTTGAAATGTCATTTTGCTGTCAGACTGTTCTAAACACGGGAAACATGCGCCGCTTTACAGGCATACTATAGACACCCCCCAGGTACGAAATTTAAAGGAATATTACACTTTTATTGTTTGACTTTAAGCATTATTAAAATCCCTGCTCCCGAAAAAACGGCCGTTTTTAAAACTTTTTTTTGCATTGATACATGTCCCCTGGGGCAGGACCCGGGTCCCCAAACACTTTTTAGGACAATACCATGCAAATTAGCCTTTAAAATGAGCACTTTTGATTTAGAACGTTAGAGTCCTATAGACTTCAATGGGGTTCTAACGTTCGTGCAAAGTTTTGGTCTGTTCGCAAGTACTGGTGCGAACCGAACTGGGGGGTGTTCGGCTCATCCTTACAGATAACCTAGTCTTGAGCTATCCGCGATGTGATGTCAGTACGCAGGCTCCGCCCCTAGACACGTGTTGTCAGGACTTTGACTTCTTCAGTAGTGAGGGACATAGTTTGTTTGGGCCACGTTGGCCCAAACAAACTATATAAAGTATATCAAAATCTGGAGTTCAGCTTTACCTCTTGTGTACAGATAGGAGGGAGAGAGCACAGCCAGCACCTCCTCCCTCCTCTCTGCTGCTGTCTCTACTCTTGATGTCAATTGCTAAGGACTTGTTGAGTGTCTGCACAGCTTTCTGAGTTGCCAACAGAAGTAGAGCCAGCAGCAGAGATTATGAGAGACCTGAGTGGAGGTGTTCCTGGGCTGTGCGCTCTCCCTCCTGTCTGTATTCAGGAGTGAACATGGAACAGTCTTAGATAGGACTGTACAGGGTTTGATTACCACCCCTATCTCCTCCCCAGACTGCTCCTGTCCTGGCAGTAGAAATTGTGGGTAGTCCAGATATGAGAGCTTTCTGTGTTGACTCCTGTATATTGACAGGAGGGAAAGGACATGGTGGGGAAGGGAGAGGTGGAAAGAGCACAGCCCACACCTCCTTCCGTCTCTCTCCTTCTCTCTGCTGCTGTCACTTCTCCTGTAGCCAGTTCTCTGTAAGTTTCAGAGGGGGGCTAGGAGGGGGAGATTGGGGGTGGGGGATTGTGCTAGTGGGGGAGATTTGGGGGAGAGGATTAACAACCTACAGACCACGGAACCCTGCCTCCCAAACTACATTTTAGGACTTGTTTAATCACACATTTTCCCACACCACACAAAAATGCGCTGCCTTTTGCATACACACTCGGGTGCCATTAATTCTAGCAAATGCGCGTGTGTTCGCACCAAACACATGGCACCACAATACCATGCATTGTCATGATTTTAAAATTTGAGCCAGTACCATTTTTGCGTTTTTTGCCTTTTACACGCATAAAGCAGCCTATTAAAAAATATGCAGGAACACGCAAAACATATGCACCTCCTAGTGTGAACGAGCTCTCATACTAGTGTACCTCAAGATTGTACACATTCCTAAAGGGTGCCTTGACTGAAAAAAGATTGAGAAACACTGGTTTACGGAATGTGTTAAAAATTCAGTTATCCAATCACATTCAAGGGAAACAAGAAAAAAAACATATTTTTGTTTGCACATGATTGGATGAAGTCAGCAGAGTTTTTCTTTTGTTCACCTTATTTACTAAGCTATGGGAAAAATCAGCCTTTCTCAATAATTTTACCATAGAGGAACTCTTGAAAAAATTTTCAGGTCTCGGGGAACCCCTGCTAAATCTGATTCAGTGGGTCAGTGGGAAGAAAGCCCAATTACACTTGTGATCAGAATGCTACCCTTCGAGATAGTTAAAAAAAGATCAGTGGTGTCATGCCATTGCTTCTACCAGTGACGATGGCCCTGGAACTATGCAGGCATCATTAAATGGGAGGTCAATCAGCCACAGCTCAAAGAACACCTAGAAACCTCTGGAGGAACCTTATGGTTTCATGGAACCCTAGTTGAGGATGACCTCAATTAGGATTTAGTTAGGTGATCTCTGCTAGAAGGGATGTCCACAGTCTCTGTCACAGACATCTCTAGTGGCACCTCCTAGGGGCAGGGCCATCTTTACCGTGGGGCAAAAAAGGCATCTGCTCTAGGCCCAGTCATTGTTTTGAGGCCCAAAGCAGCTGCCCCTTGAGTCCTCTCTGCCCACAAAAATAGTTTTCCTGGTGTAACATGGCAGCTTATCCTCTTTTCCTTCCCCGTCTCATCTGCCTGTCCACTCCACTAGTTTACTGTGCATGCAGCCAGCTGTGCTGTGACAGGGGAGAAGCTCCCTGCAGGCTGCCCTTGTAGCTCCCTGCTCCCCCCCCCCTCCTGCCAGCAGCGCATAGAGATTTACCATAGGAGGGGGCTCTGTGTAATCTCTGCTTACCCCCTGCTGTTTTCCCAGGGAAGTACACACAGAGCGGACTGTGTGGGTGGACTCTTCCCTCCCACCCTTTTCTCCTGTCAACAGCAGGGAGGAGACTAATAAAACAGAGAGAAGACTGGAGAAGGACACTGAAGTGGCAGTGGGGTTTCTGTAATCCCAGCTTGCCACCCGCTCTGCCTCTCCCCCCTCCCTCTTAGCAACAGGAATGAACCAAGCAACAGGAATGAGAGAAGCATTGTGGGATATGTAGTCCCCAGAGACAGGGTTATGATTGAAAATAATGGAGGATGAACTAGAGCCCCACCTAGCTTTGCAGCAGCAAGAAGGAGGGAAACAGATTTTCCCGAGCAAAGGAAAAAAATGTTTGCCCAGGGTCTGATCAATAATAAAGATGGCCCTGCCTAGGGGGTAACTATAAAAGGTCTCCAAAATACAGGCAAATTATCTTACTAGTTATGCCTTTCAAAGCCATCGCTTTTACAGTCATCAATTTATCTTTGCCATCCCTTTCCACCACCCAGTGTATGTACTATGTATTATTTACCACCAAGCATGACACATGCTTTGTCCATAACCAATTGGATCATGTGAATTTACCACTGAACAAAATATGCTTCATTTTGACAAACACATTTGACAGAAGCTAGCGACATCTGTAACATTTTTTTTTCCTCATCAGATTATGACGTCAAAGCGGTTGTTTTTATCATGGTCACCTTTGTGTCAGCCAACTGATTAAATGGCTTTATTGCTAAGCATAATGGCATTCAGCAAGACCTAGATCAGATTGCTTGATATTATATTTCACAGTTGTAATACTTAAAAGAATATGGCAGCCGAAGAAAATAGCTTCGGTCTTGCTGGCAAGTCCGTTTTGTCGCCAGTGTGAATCACTTGTCAGTTCACGCCAAACCTAACTGTGTTATAATCTAAAATAAAAAAAAAAAGGAAGGAACTGATAATCGCTGTGACTGTTTCCTTGCTACCGCAATGCATTAAAGACTGACAGGTCTTTCTCTTGAGTGACAGGTGTCCTTTCAAATGCCTGTGAATCAGTATCTGTACAGACTGTTGAAATGCATATTTTCATCCTTATCGTAAAAAAAATGGATGGCCCAGATAGGTGCTGTTAACATTGCAAATAGCTCTGGAATTATTCATTGTCAGCCGTGGACAGAGAATAGAGGGAAGAATTTTATTATTCACTAGGCACAATAGAAGGACGTTTAATGATTCTGTGCTACCTTGGCAGGATTGTCTCTCGACTTCAGGCAATAGGCAGAGGGTGACACAGGTCCGGCCAAGTGTTAGAGCAAGATCATGCGTCCCGGTCCCATTTTAATTTCTAATACATTAATCTTTCCTCCACAGATGCCCAATGAATATTCTATAGTCTCTTGTTTGTTGGTAGCTGTCTCTCTTTCATCCATTCAGGTGGTTCCATTGACTGGGAAAGCTTGCTCAAAAGGCCTGATCAGTCAATGACAACTGTCTCACAATAGCCCCGAGTAATCCTTTTCTCTTGCCTTTTCAAGGATCTGATAGACATGTTTGACACCTGATCTCTGGGGACCCCAAAGAGCCACCGCGAAACCTTCCGAGACTTCCTTTTACTTTATCATTCCGGGAAGAATTGTCACAGGTGAATGTATCACACTTCCTCAGAAGTTGAACCCGACCCACCAATCCGGTTCATTTGCACTTTGCGTATCACATGGAATTAAAGAATAAAAAATAAAAAGGATTACGTTGGCTTAGTGCTGTTTTACAAGCAGCCAGCGAGGATCACAGCATTCATTCTTTAATTTAAATCCCTTTGTCTGAGCCTGCTAATTAGTATTGTTTTAAGTTCATTATCCAGGCTTGCACATTGTTACTAGTTGGGAAGCAACCTTGTATTGTTGTGTTCTTACTTTTGCAGTAAGTGACCCCTTCATTGTTAAATTATCCCAAGTCATTGCCTTACAGCGTGCCTTGCCATCTGCAATTAATTGAATTCCTATTAGTCCACTGTTCTTAATTAGCAGAAAAGGGAAGACTATGCAAGTTATAAGCTTGGAAATTGAATTACTATTGTATGTATCTTTTTTTTTTGGAAAGGAACAATTAGCCAGAAGGCGTTGTCATAAACCAATTTAATAATAATTAGCTGTTGAAGTTTGCATCACAACAAATATACTGTACACGTGAAGGGACGGGGCAGATTCCCATAGTTATAGTCTTTTCAAATTGTATTAGTTATGCAACTAACAGGCATAGGACAATGTTTGAACTATATTGCTTTCATTTGACATTTGGCTGCATGTGTATTGGTGACTAGACACTTAAAGTGGTTGTAAAGCTTAAAGATTTTTTACCTTCATGCATTCTATGCATGAGGGCAAACAACCTTCAGGGTGCAGCTCCCCCCACAGCCTCCCTATTACTTTCCGGAGCCCGATCCAGTGATGTGCACGAGAGCCAAGGCTCTTTTGAGACTCTCTCTCCTGATTGGCCATTGGCTCCCGCTGCTGTCAACCACAGCCAGCGAGGAGGGAGCCATGCTATGTGTGTCCCATAGACACAAAGAGGCAACTTGGGAGCGAGCACACATGAGTGCCTCTGGGGGCACTTGGCAAGGGGGAGGGGCCAGAAGCTCTGGCAGGGGACCCGAGAAAAGGAGGATCAAGGCTGTTCTGTGCAAAACCATTGCACAGAGCAGGTAAGTATGACATGTTTATTATTTTAAAGAAAAAAACAAAAAACAAGGTTTCACTACTTTAAAGTGATACTAAAAATACAATGTTTAATTGCCATTATCTCATCTATTTATGTATAAAGATCATGCCACTGTATTTCATTTAATATAAAAGAGCATCCGAGTACCTTATTTAATAATTGCTGTGCAGCAGTCACATGACATTTTCCAGGTCTTTCTTATTCTCAGGGCAAGATCTGAGGAAGGAATATATATTACAGTAATACCTTGGTTTGCGAGTAATGTGGAAGACGTTTTGAGCGCTTTGTACAACATTTTTTTTTTTAATTGTAACTTGATATGCGAGCGCTGTCTTGCAAGACGAGCAGTAGAAAGATCACAGTTTCACAGTTTTAATGTTAAAAAAAGTGAAATTACACTCACAATGTATATCCTGCGTTAAGGAGTCTGGTGCTCATCCATGTAAAGCTGCTGGTGTATACAGTAAAGGCGCTGTTGCATACAGTTCTATATGTGGCCAGAGGCTCGTGGGCACTGGTAGCTCCCAGCGCTTCTTGGAGAACTCGGAGACACTCCCAGCTAGGTGGGCGCAGGCCATAGGGCAGACCGGGCATTTGCCCGGTGGGCCGGGGCCACCCACTCCATGGCCTGTTGATAATCGGACCACACAGCTGGAGGTAAGCAGCGCCCGTGGCCTGTGTCATCTCCGGGCTCTGGTGCAACTACAAATGATGTTAGCGGCTAATGGGCTGAGCTGTGTGTCTCTCACACACAGCTTAGCCTCAGAGCCGACACTGACAGTTCGGCTCTCTGCTCGGACACTGCTCCTCCTCCTCCCACCTCTCTACTCCTGTCTGCCCCGCCCACACTCCCTGTGTCTGCCCCACCCATGCCCCTATGTCTGTCCCGCCCACGCCCTTGTGTCTACCCCGCCCACACATCCCAGAGGAGATGTGAAAAAAGATTGAACACTAGATGAAAGCTGCAGGCAGCCTGCTCCTGAGCCTTCATCCTGGGGTGAGTAAGCTCACCCTCTATCCTGCCTCCCAGTGTATATATAAAACAAATTTAAGGGATGCTCTGTGAATGCAAGAGGGGACTTTGGTGAGCAGAGACTTATATCAGAGTTCCCCTTTACACCAGAGTCTACAGGATTCCCCCTTAAATCAGGGTTCTCAGAACACCACTTTACATCAGATCCCCCTTAAATAAGGGTTTCCCTTTACATTAGAATCCACAGAGCTCCCCTTAACAGTAAGTGGAAATTTTGCAGACTCTAAGGGATGTCTGTGCGGACTCTAATGTAAGGGAGGTCTGTGCGGACTCTGATGTAAGGGGGATCTGTGCGGACTCTGATGTAAGGGGGGTCTGTGAGGACTCTGATGTAAGGGAGGTCTGTGCGGACTCTGATGTAAAGGAGGTCTGTGAGGACTCTAATGTAAGGGAGGTCTGTGTGGACTCTGATGTAAGGGGGATCTGTGCGGACTCTGATGTAAGGGGGTCTGTGAGGACTCTGATGTAAGGGAGGTCTGTGCGGACTCTGATGTAAAGGAGGTCTGTGCGGACTCTGATGTAAGAGGGATCTGTGCGGACTCTGAGGTAAGGGAGGTCTGTGCGGACTCTGATGTAAGGGGGGTCTGTGTGGACTCTGATATAAGGGAGGTCTGTGCGGACTCTGATGTAAGGGGGTCTATGCAGACTCTGATGTAAGGGGGTCTGTGCCTTATGTAAGGATGTAATGTAATTTGTAAAATGCGTGCGTTATATTTTTTAGCTTTTTCCCTTTTCTACATACAATCTCTAACTAGCCTTATATTTGATTGCCAGGTCATTTGTATGCCCCCTGCAGTCATAGATACAGTGCAGCCTGATCTGACTGCATTAGTTGTTGCAACAGTCGTATGGTAAGTTCAAATTGTTTCCCACCCTTCAGCATCATCCTAGTCATCTCCCTCTTTTTCCCCTAATTTAGTCTCTATTTATCCCATTTCAGGATGCAATTTCAGAAGCAATCCCTGCTACTGACTAATCCCAGCTTGCATTTCCCATATGTGTGCAGAGCATCTGTCTCTGACACTCACATCTACCTCAATAGCCTTCTAGGTAAGCCCTCCTCTTGTTTATCACCCTCACCCTATATATTATTTATGGTATTACCTTTTCCCAATGGCTTAATAGCACCTGCCCTTAATCTTTTATTATTATACATTTTCTAGATAAACATCCACAATCTCCATTCTGATTTTGAGTATTTCCTTCCAACGTTTTCCAGGCGTTTCCCTTTACAACAAACCTGTTTTTAAATTGTAAGTTTTTGCGGCTATGATGCCCTATCTATTTGATGTGGTGTACATTACTCCACTCATTTGCAAAATGTGTGCATTATATTTTTTAGCTTTTTCCCTTTTCTACATACAATCTCTAACTAGCATTATATTTGATTGCCAGGTCATTTGTATGCCCCCTGCAGTCATAGATACGGTGCAGCCTGATCTGCCTCCAGCTGGGGTGCTCCTTGCCGGGCCTTCCCCTAGGTGTCTGGTTTTCAGGTACGTTCTTGAATGTGAGGGTATCATATGGCCACCCCCCTCTGGGACACAGCCCAGCCACGTATCCTAATCTCTATTACATGTTTTCCCACAATTGTCTTTTCTCTTGTTCAGCTTTTTATTTGTTTTTTTGTATCTCTGTGCATGGATCCTCACTGTTGCAACAGGCTCACATTATTCCCTGAAGAAGCCAATGTTTTGGCGAAACATGTAGGAACTGAGCTTCTGTTTTGAAGGCCGTTTCCACCAGGCCTACTCCACTGCATTTGACTCTGTACAATCAATGTGTGAACTGCATCTATGATTTTATCTACCTATGTCCTTTTTGTATGCGCTGAAATTTGTTAATAAAGTATTTTTGTAATTTTATCTTAAACATCTTCTATTTTCTCCTCTGGCACCACTATAATCCCCCTTTCATTCCCCTAATTATCCATTAAGATTTTGGGATGAGGTGCTGTATCTAATGGAACCTCTCTAGCCATACCTTCATTTCTTATGTAAGGAGGTCTGTGCGGACTCTGATGTAAGGGAGGTCTGTGTGGACTCTGATGTAAGGGGGATCTGTGTGGACTCTGATGTAAGGGAGGTCTGTGCGGACTCTAATGTAAGGGAGATCTGTGCGGACTATGATGTAAGGGAGGTCTGTGTGGACTCAGATGTAAGGGGGATCTGTGCGGACTCTGATGTAAGGGAGGTCTGTGTGGACTCAGATGTAAGGGGGTCTGTGCGGACTCTTATGTAAGGGGGGACTGTTTAGGCTCTGATGTAAGGAAGTAGGGGGCGGGAGGAAACGGAGATCTTCACAGTGAGCAGAGAGTAAAAGGGGAGGGGCATGATTGCAGGGACACTGTAATATAAAGGGGACTGCACTGTAATCATTACAGTGCCCCTTTACAGTGCAGTCCCCTTTATATTTATATCACAGCGTCCCTGCACATTACAGCATGGAGGGCCGACCCCCCCCCCCCCCCCGATCCCTGGAAAAATTGGCTGCTCAGTCTATTATTCCAGACCTGGGTGGGCGTAACGCGCGTTCGGAGCACCAGGAAGAGTCAACAGTTCCCGAGTGTCTCCAAGAGTCTCTGAGTTCCCCAGGAAGCTCTGGGAGCCACCAGTTCCCATTGGACCTCTGGCCACATACAGTAATGTATACACCAGAAGCTTTACTGTAAACACCAGCGGCTTTACATGGATGGGCATCAGACTCCTTAACGAGGGATATTGTTTTTAACATTGTGAGTGTAATTCCACTTTTTTTTTTACTTTAAAACTGTGAACCTTCTACTGCTCATATTGCCACATACTGTATACACCATACCCTTTATACTGTGCTGTATTTTAAATCGCTGTAATAATTTTTATATGAATAAATGGTTGTGGAGCGAATCATCTGTGTTTAATTCTTATGGGGAAATTTGCTTTGACATGAGTGCTTTGGATTACAAGCACGTTTCTGGAACGAATTATGCTCGCAATCCAAGGTATTACTGTACTCTAGTACTGATGTATGCTTTATAGTAGCAGAATGCCGGTCACATGACTTTAAAAAATGCTTTAAGAGTAGAGAATCAAAATAAATAATTAATAGCAACAAAATGTTTTGAAGCTTATTACAAATCTTATTACAAATTCAAAGCAAATATTACTTATTTTTTGCAGTAACATGATGTAGGTGGAGTTTAAGTTGACTGACAATAACTTTTACTTTGCTCACACTGTAACACTGTAAAGATATCTGGAGGAGGTTCTGCCAATCACAGGCTGTGTCATGCCTCTCTGGACTGTGTCTTTGGTATGTATGTGCTGGGACTAACAGAGAAGTGAAGCCTCCATCAATCATCATCTTACATCCCACCCCCATAGTGTTTAGCAATATGAGGACATGGAAGAGGAAGGGAGGGAGGCGACTGTCATTTACCACTGTAAATGCGCCCACATGTGTGACTCTATGATTAGGTGGGCTGCATAGATAAGAATAAGGAGGAAATGAACAGATTAGAAGGGAACTGAAACTGGATCATTCTCAGTAGATGTGGCAATAGCTGATCTACACAACCTCAGGCTTCAGCGGGGAGGGAGACAAGGAGGGAGGGGAAGTGATTTGCAGGATCAACCAGGTTTTGTGCAACCCACATAAAACAAATGCTCTATTCACAAAGTAATATAGCATGTATTGACAGTTAATAATGATTTGGGTTTAATTACACTTTAAAGTGGTTGTAAAGCCACTGTGTCTCATTTCTACAATCCCCTGTGTTACATTAAATGATGTGCCCAGTGTATGTGCTTTTTAAAATATATGCCGCTTTATACCATATTTTATAGCGTCAGTAGAGGAGAGCGGTGCTATGAAAAAAGGTATAAAGCGGCATATTTTTTAAAAAGAACATACACTGGGGCACATCATTTAATGTAATACAATGGATTGTAGGAATAAGACACAGTTATTATTGCAGCGGGGGGGGGGAAGCAGATTGGCACTGTCACTAGCTGACAGGCAGGGAGAGAGGTGGGGGGGGAGAGACAACGGGATGATAGAGGCACATAAACTGACCACGGTATCATGGATCAGCAGCCATGATAAACGTGGTCAGTTTACAGAGGGGTGGGCAGCACCAGGCAGGATCAACCAGGTATTATAGATTATACAGGGTGCCAAATTACACAGCACAAGCACTGTGCTGTTATTCGTGCTTTAAAGGAACAGGATTTTTTAGGGTTACAACCGCTTTAAGTGCGCCTGTGTGTCAAGCATTTGTATTTTCTTAAAGTAATACTAAAGCTTTGTGTTTTTTTTTTCTAAAATAACAAACATATTATACAGTACTTTCCTGCTCTGTGAAATGATTTTGCACAGAGCAGCCCAGATCCTCCTCTTCTCAGGTCCCACGCTGGTGCTCCTGGCCCCTCTCTTCTGCTGGGTGCCCCCAGAGCAAGCAGCTTACTCTGGGGGCACCCAAGCAAGCAGACTCCCGAGTCCATTCACACACAGAGTCGGGGCTAGGCCCCACCCCCTCCGTCTTCTGATTGGCTCACTGGCTGTGATTGACAGCAGCGGGAGCCAATTGCTCCCGCTGTTGCCCAAAGCCAATTAGGAGTGCGACTCCCCGGAAGGCCAAGGCTCTTATGGACATCGCTGGATCAAGAGGGGGCTCAGGTGACTATTAGGGGGGGTTGCTGCACACGGAAGGTATTTTACCTTCATGCATAGAATGTATACAAGCACTTTAAAATGAACCCCCCACAAACTTATGCACCCCAACCATCCCAGATTCTGCAGGACTGTCCTGGGAAACATTAATTCTGACACTCGGCTCCACTAACGTACCTTGTAACACTGTGGGGGATTGTTCCCTACAGGTCGCCTTGCTTGCTATCAGCCAGCAGCAGTGAGGTTCCTATTGTGATGGGGGTGCTGCTGTGGCCAATATGCAAATGTTGTAAGAGATTGATGGAAGGAATGGAAGTAAGGACAGGCAATCAGCTTCGAGATCGCAACAGGAGCACCAGCTATTGTCAGTCTATCCAGAAATCCATCCTGAGGTGGGATTCTGCAACAGGTAAATTTGCCAGCATCAGCTTTAACCCATGTTAAATGTGTACCGGGAGAAGTGTGTACAGAGTGGGGGTGCGTAGAAGGAAAGAAGGAAATGTGCTCAGGGAGGGGCCAGTATGTGCAGGGAGGGTGGGCACTGTGTCAGGGAAGGAGGCAATGTGTGCAGGGGAAAGGGGCAATGGATGCAGGGAAAAGGGGCAGGGTCTGCAGGGAAAAACACACACAGCAAAAGCACAGAAGCTGTTTCTCAGCAGAAGCTCAGATCAGATGCGTGTACTTACCTATTCAGCTCCCAGCAGCTGGCTGGAAGGGATAAGATGGAGAGAGGTTGGAGAGCTGACAACGGATGACCCATAGTAAGCCCATGGAGGGTGTCACAACCCAGCCATTCCATCGGTTGTCGATGCTCTCTTCTCCCATAAAGCTGGCTTCTAGGGAGGGTCATATAACTGGACTGAAGTGCTCTGAGAATAGGTAAGCATAAGCATCTTCCTTTTGCAGGGTGGTTAGTAAAGGAGTTAGAAGGTGAGTGGGAGCCAATTTCAGCTTAGCTAGCTTTAGCTTGGACTTCTACTTACAACTGAAAACAAAACTAAAAAGTGATTTAAAGGTGAATTCCAAATAATAAAGGATATAAATTGATACTTAAGCCATTTTTGTAATTCATTAATAAAAACTACCTTTCCATTTCAATCTAAAGCTGCTGTAATTTTCTAAAACTGTCAAAACATTCAATGCAATATGGCAACCTGGATGCATTCTGTACACTGTTGGCCTCCAGACATGTAATTCCCTGCTTCTGTGATTGGCTCACTGATTTTCTCAGAAGTCTGAACTAAGACAAGTCAGATTTTAGGCATCCTCTGCAACAGGAATTTCATTTTTTGATGGGACACTCCCTAAAGAATAATTACTTCTAAAGGGATGCAGGCAGTACACCTTTTCCCATTAGAAAACTGAGCACGAACCAGGTAACTTTAAAGTGGATGTAAAGGCACAGGGTTTTTTAACCTGTCTTTCTGTTTGCGTCTATTGAAAAGTCTTTATGAATTGGTGGCAACCATTAATAAATATTTTATTGGCCTATTTTAAAAGGAGAAGTTCAGGTTTATATAAAAAAAAATAAACTTTGTTATAATTCTTGCAATGTACATAGATCACCCAGAGGGGATTGTTTTTTTTTTAACAAACGTGGAGTTACACTTTAGGATACCATATTCAGGTATTTAGTCATTAAAAGTAAATAATGTATGTGTATTTTTAAAATGCAACTAAGTAACTGATTCTGGCTTAAACCAGAAGGCTCGGTTCACACAGGGGCGGCACGACTTGCAGGTCGCCTCACCGAGGCGACCTGCACACGACATGCACGGCGACTTGCAAAACGACTTCTGTATAGAAGTCTATGCAAGTCGCCTCAAGTCGCCCCAAAAGTAGTACAGGAACCTTTTTCTAAGTCGGAGCGACTTGCGTTGCTCCGATTAGAACGGTTCCATTGTGCAGAACGGGAGGCGACTTGTCAGGCGACTAGGTCGCCTGACAAGTCGCCCCAGTGTGAACCGGCACGTACTCCAGCTTTTACCAACCTCCCTGCTCTTGGAAAATAAATAAATAAATAAATATACATGATGCACATACTATATACTATATATTGTGATATTTGGGGTGATTGGATCATTGGTAGTAGCATTTGTGAGTGAGTACATGCCAGTCCAAACTGTGGTTTAGGGCTTGCCAATCCACTTTTATTAAATAAATTAAAGTTCAACTAAAAACACTTGCCAATGCAGGGGTTTCCACCATTAAAACACAAAGCAAAAAATAATGCTGAGCCACCTAGTTTTCTCTTCAACTTTTCTCTTCAGCTGCATTGCTGTTTAGGCTTTAAACCATAACTCTTTCCTGGTCCCTGCGACCAGCTCACACAGTACACACAGTATTTCTGCATCCTTCGCTCAGCTCACCTGGCTCGCAACTTTTTCAGTTGCAGCACCCAGGCTCTCTCACTCTTCTGAGGCTTCCAGATTCACTCAGTCCACTGGACTTGCTTAGTTGTCCTGACTCTATCAGTAAGACTCACTTAGATGTCTCGACCCTTCCAAGCCCTATGGACAAGGAATCTCTTCTCCAGCATGGAGTGCTGTCTTTTGAGTGGGGTACACCTGTCTCCTAATAGGAGCCTTGAGCTATGGTCAGGTCCTTCATTATAAGGGCTGTGTGCACCTGCACTCACAGCCTGCTGGTCTCCTACAAGACCTGGACACTGGGTTGGAGATTTCTTCCCTTGCAAAACTCTTAGACATCTCCAAACTCTGGAACCCAATCTGGGAATACCAAAGCCCAGAGAAAGTTGAAAAACCACATTTCTCTGTTCAGACTTAAAATCCCAGAGCCCCGCACACTGCATATGTGCAAACTCTGTGTCATATCCACGGTATCTATCTATCTATCTATCTATCTATCTATCTATCTATCTATCTATCTATCTATCTATCTATCTATCTATCTATCTATCTATCTATCTATCTATCTATCTATCTACAGTATCTATCTGTTTATTCCACGGGTTCTTCCTCTGCTATATTGTATATAGACCCCTAAGATTGAACTAACACAGTCGCCTTTTGTACATGGACAATATTTTTTTTGCCTAGAGTTCAGCTTTAACTTTAGTATTGGGATCACCAACCTTACCTTCTAAACTCAGAACCTGACAAATATCATTAAATCCTTTGGCAGGTTAAATAGTTTCCATCTACGCATTTCAAATTTGCACAGCATTAAAGCAGAACTTTATCCATAACAACTGGATAAAAAATAATGTTCTTTAACAAGGAACGTACATTCCACATTAATAATTATGCTACCAAAATTAGTGTGTGCTGTAAATTGCCCCCAGCATTGTTCCTGTCTTTTCTTGCTGGAGGCTGCCATTTTCCTGAAGCCCAAAGCCCCTGAGCAGAAGGATATCATAAAGCGGAACTAAACCCATTAATTGAACGGTTTCAAAAACCAGTTACAGTCCTGGAATGCCAGGATTACTATCTGTCACATTTGCTTGTGTCCTCAACCAAACTGTCAAACCATCAAATGGCTGGTGTCATAACTGATTGCATGTTGAGCGCCGTGGTGGTTGCAGATCAAACAGAAGCAGCTTCCTTAGCTGTAAAGGATAGGATGGTTTAATTCTGATTTAAGGCTGTCAGCAGATCATCCTCTACAAATTTGTGCCTAAAAATAGAGAGCAATGGAGCATGTGCAGAGCAGGATGATACAATGTATTCATGGATTTTAAACACGTATTTTTTTTTTTGCAAATATAATTTTTATTGATGTTTTATAAAAGAAAGAAGGGGCAAAGCCCCGAACATACCAGAGCGGTATATAACAGTTCAAGGGGGTCGCAGCCTCCCGACAGTATAGCATTACATAAGATAACATATATATAGAAAGACTTAGAAGATCCAATCCCTTAACATGTGATTGCTACTAAAAGGTATATTTTCCTGTGAAGACATGTAGGAGTCTTCTAAGTAGGTTTTCTAGCTGAATTCCAAGTCTTTCTTAGATATTCATTTATTTTAATCAAAAGGTAGCTACCCAAAAGGAAGGCAGAAAAGTAGAGAAGTTAGTAGTAGATAAGAAAGAGGGAAAAAATAGATAGGAGTGAGAGGGTAGGGAAGGGGAGGTGTGGAAGGAAATAGGGGAAAGTATTGAGGGATATTGGGGTATGGGATGGGGGGGGGGGAGTAAACACGTATTTTTAATGTTTTACATAGCTATACCTGCATAAGGAGCCTGAACATTATTTTTTAGCAAGTTGTTATGGGTAAAGATCCGCTTAAAGGCTGTCAGCAGATTGCCCCCTACAATTTTGGCATTGCCTAAAACTGAGCATGTGCAGAGCAGAGTGGGACAGTGTATTACTGGATTTTAAACAGTATAGAGACACTTATTGTTAAAGCGGGGGTCCACCCACACCGCCAAAAAAAAATAATATTAAAAGCCAGCAGCTACAAATACTGCAGCTGCTGACTTTTAATACATGGGCACTTACCTGTCCCAGGGTCCAGCGATGTCGGCAGGCGACGCCGAGAACCCTCTCGGTTCTCGGCAGCTGCCGCCGCCATCCTAGGTGAGGGAATCAGGAAGTGAAGCGTTGCGGCTTCACTTCCCGGTTCCCTACTGCGCATGTGCGAGTCGCGCTGCGCGTCCCAAGTGGTCCCCGCTCTCTCCTGGGAGCTGTGTGTTCCCAGGAGACAGCGCGGTGGGGACGGGAAAGGCGTAGACTCCCATGGGAGTCTATGCCGGAAGTGGGTGCAAATACCTGTCTTAGACAGGTATCTGCACCCCCCTCCCCCCTGAAAGGTGCCAAATGTGACACCGGAGGGGGGGAGGGTTCCGAAAAGCGGAAGCTCCATTTTTGTGTGGAACTCCGCTTTAATGTTTTACATAGCTATACCTGCCAAAGGGGCCAGCCTGAGATGATCTGGCAGAACTTAATTTTCTGACTTTAAGCTTTTTGATTGGTATTTAGCTTTTAATACAATTCATTTAGGCTATGCACGTTTTTAGCCTGCAGGTAAAACAAGTCTGTCTTACTGCAAACAAACATGGAGATGTGAACGAGCCCTTAGAGCAGTGGTTATCAACCTTTCTAGTGCTGTGACCCATTGATAAAATTTCCCAAGTTGCAGGGACCCCTAACAGTAAACTTATTTTCGTAGCGTGGGTTGTCAGCACCCAAGGCAAGACAAGTAATTTGCGCACCTAACCCACGGTTATTTAGCGATCCCTGAGTCCCTTCCACTTGTACAGGAATAAAAACCCCTATGGCAGATTTTAGGATGTACCATTCTCTCTTTGTTCCTCTTTTCTTTCCCTTTTATCTCTCTCTATCCTAATTTCTTGTTTTTTTCCCCCATCCTTCTCTCTAGCCATCTTTATTGTTCTTTCTATTATTCTTTCTCTCCCCTTTCCTTTGTTCCACCCCCTCTTTTCCTCTCCCTTCCATGTATTTTCTATTTTTATTCTTTCTCTTTCTCCTTGGTGGGGGGGGGGGGGGGGGAATGGTATGAGTGGCAGTGCTGGTGGGGGGTGGGATGAGTGACAGTGCTGGTGGGGAGGGGGGCTGGGATCAGTGGCAGTGCTGGGGGGAGTTCTGATCAGCCAACTTAGGTGCTCTTGATCAAGGTCATCTGCTGATCTGAGAACTGTAGTGGGGACTTTTAATGGCAACTCTAATCACAGGTAATGTTACTCACTGTGTCTCCGGCTTCACTGTGTCTCTGACTTTGTGGTGTCTCGCAGCAGTGACACCTATGCCGAAATCAGGAGATAGGGTCTCCTTCAGCCCCTCCCACTTCACATTCCTCACAAGTCAACTGACCTCTAGTCTCTGCCCCCCAGCCATGCCGTGAACTGAATGGGTGGATGCGAAGAGGCTGAGTGGGTGGCCGCCGGATCCAGGAACAGCCCAGCTCGGTGGCCGCGAAAAGGCTGGGAGAGCGGTGCTTGCTTCAGGAACAGCCTATGATTTGTGACCCCTGGCAAATCGTCATTCAACCCCCAGGTTGAGAACCACTGCCTTAGAGACATGTTGATAAAAAAAGTCCTATTTTCATTTTTGCCAGTCCTTATAGGCCTTGTAGTTCCACAACATTGCCAAAAGCTGCGGGTTCTGATGTAAATTCCAAAGCAATGAACCCAATTATTTAACACATTCCTTTATCTGAAGACTTGGCAGGAGAACATCATATTCCCTAATTAAATAGAAATGACTCATCTTGCAGGTGATCAATCAATGAATTAACTCTGCAAGCAAACACAACTGAAGCTTTTAGATTTTAATATGTCTGCAAATGATTATTGTAATGGATCTCTCGGTGTGCTGAAATGATAGTATTTAATCATGCCATTTTTCAATGACTATTGTCAAATGTAACTTTTTAATTGATTGCTGTGTCCGATCTATAACTGGCATTTCAGAGGCAGGTGAGGACCAGAGCAGGATACAGAGCTCTACGTTTATGCTATCACAATGTAATGTAGTATTAAATACAATAGACTATGAGTTTTTTCTTAGTTTTGTTCACAAAATAGATAAAATGTACAGTCTAGGTAATTTTAATTGATTAAGACGCTTCTAAAAATCACGAGCATTAATCAGTATTTTTGGGAAGGCAGATAAATCAAGTAGTCTGTATATCTCTGTAGCATGTATCAATCAGATATATTGATTTTTATTACAGAACTAAATTTTTAGCTATAATAGGGAATAGGACACCAATTTAAAGATGTATGATGCAAAAGGATAGGAAAAGGGTTTCTTGTATTCATTACATAAATGTATGCCTTTGGTTATGTGTCTCACTATCAGCTCATAGCCTCATACACCATATGGCCAAACGTTTGAGAACACCTGACCATTGCGCCGATATGAGCTTCTTGGATATCCCATTGCAAAACCATAGGACTTAGGCTGGGTTCACACTGCAGTATGGAACGGCTCACAGCAGGGGTCTGGTACGTCCCTGTTCACCGTTTCAGGTCCGATTTCGGTTCGAATTTTTGGCTGAATATGGACCTGAAAAGGACCAGAAGATGCATAGGACTCCTGTGCAATCCCCTCTGAAGCCACTCCAGAGAGCGCCAGTCACAATCTCTTGACATGTGAATTGGATGCGGGGAAACCATTGGCTGGCAACCATTCAAGGGTATACCCTTTATCGCAGGGATAGAGAGGGTAAAAAAAGAATAAAGTACAAGTGAATGTGATAGATGATATCACTAAGAGAGCTAGGGAGGAGGTGGAATCCTTATGGGTAGAGCTCCAGAGGAATGATGCTAAGGGGTAAATAATACTGGGAGAATGCTATAGGCCCCCTAACCTGAGGGAGGAGGGGGAGACAGATCTCCTATCACAAGTTGGATTAGCAGCAAGGATGGGAAGTGTTATCATAATGGGGGATTTAAATTATCCAGACATACAGTAGACTGGGTGGAGGGAACCACGCATTAGTCTAAGGCTCTAAGGCTCTACTGATTACCAACAACACAGACCTGATCACGGATGTGGAAATACGAGGCAATTTAGGAAACAGGGATCACAGGTCAATTGGCTTCAGTATAAATCACACAAATAGGAAACATAAGGGGAATACAAAGACACTGAATTTCAAAAGAGCCAACTTCCCTAACTTACGAACCTTGCTGGAAGGCATAAATTGGGATAAAATCTTAGGAGCAAAGAACACGAAGGAGAGATGGGTTTGCTATAATAGCATATTAAATAAGGGCATTAGCCAATGCATCCCATTGGGTAATAAATTTAAAAGAGTGAACAAAAGTCCTGGATGGCCTAACTCCAATGTAAAAATGCATATAAAAGCAAAGGAGAAGGCCTTAAAAAAATACAAGGTTATGGGATCATCATCAGCATTCAGACTTTATAAAGAATGCAACAAGAAATGTAAGGGTTCAATTAGGGCAGCTAAGATAGAACATAAAGACACATAGCGGAGGAGAGCAAAAAAAATCCCAAGAAATTCTTTAAGTATGTAAACAGTAAAAAAGGGAGGACAGACCACATTGGCCCCATACAGAATGAGGAAGGACATTTGGTTACAAAGGATGGGGAGATGGTGAAGGTATTGAATTTATTCTTCTCCTCAGTCTTCACAAGGGAATCGAGGGGGCTTCAGTAACCAAAACTGCAGTGCTTATCCTCATGACACATCACAGGAAGCACCTCCATGGTTATCAGAGGACAGAATTAAAATTAGACTTGGGAAACTTAACATTATTAAATCAGCAGGACCAGATTGCTTTCATCCGAGGGTACTTAGGTAACGCAGTCAAGTAATTGCCAGTCCATTGTTCCTAATTTTTATGGACAGTCTACTGACTGGAATGGTACCAGCTTATTGGTGAAAAGCCAATGTAGCACCAATATTTAAAAAGGGCCCAAAACACATCCCTGGGAATTACAGACCAGTTAGCCTAACATCAATAGTATGTAAACTCTTGGAGGGGATGATAAGGGACTATATACAAGATTTTAGTAATGAGAACAGTATCATTAGCAGTAATCAGCATGGATTCATGAAGAATCCTTCTTGCCAAACCAATCTATTAACCTTCTATGAGGAGGTGAGTAGCCATCTAGATAAAGGAAGGCCTGTAGACGTGGTGTATCTGGATTTTGCAAAAGCATTTGACACAGTTCCCCGTAAATGTTTACTGTGCAAAATAAGGTCCGTTGGCATGGACCATAGGGTGAGTACATGGTTTGAAAACTAGCTGCAAGGGCGAGTTCAGAGGGTGGTGATGAATGGGGAGTACTCAGAATGGTCAGGGGTGGGTAGTGGGGTCTCCCAGGGTTTTGTGCTGGACCAATCCTATTGAATTTGTTCATAAACGACCTGGAGGATGGGGAAAACAGTTCAATCCCTGTATTTGCGGACGATACTAAGCTAAGCAGGGCAATAATTTCTCCGCAGGATGTGGAAACCTTGCAAAAAGATCTGAACAAATTAATTTGGTGGACATCTACATGGCAAATGAGGTTTAATGTAGAAAAATGTAAAATAATGCATTTGGGTGGCAAAAATATGAATGCAATCTATACACTGGGGGGAGAACCTCTGGGGAAATCTAGAATGGAAAAGGACCCGGGGGTCCTAGTAGATAATAGGCTCAGCAATGGCATGCAATGCCAATGCTAACAAAGCAAACAGAATATTGACATGCATTAAAAAAGGGATCAACTCCAGAGATAAAACTATAATTCTCCCGCTCTACAAGACTCTGGTTTACAAGACTCTGCTCTGGTCTGGACAGCGCACTCTGGTCCTTGAGTATGCTGTCCAGTTCTGCGCACCAGTCCTCAGGAAGGATGTAATGGAAATGGAGCGAGTACAAAAAAGGGCAACAACGATTGTTAAATCCTCAATGTACTATTTCTTACCCTTCAGCTCACATTCTTAGATTAAGAAGTGAATGGTTAGCTCACATTTTTTGCCTCTGCTTGGCCATCCTTGATCCCCTGTGTGTTGCATAACCTTACCATCCACACTGGGGCCCCATAAGACGTGCTGCAACCAAGTTTTTGTTTTACATCTGGTCTATCTACCTATGAGTTTGTGATCCTGTAGTCCATGGCTATTGTTATTGCTTTGTAGTATACTTGAATCTATATACTTGTTGTTATTTTTCTACCCATTTAGGTATATTTCCACCTCACATATCCCCTGAGGAATATTAACCACTTCAGCCCCGGAAGGATTTGCCCCCTTCCTGACCAGACCATTTTTTGCGATACGGCACTGAGTTGCTTGACAATTGCGCGGTCGTGCGATGTTGTACCCAAACAAAATGTGTGTCCTTTTTCCCCACAAATAGAGCTTTCTGCGGTTTTAATTTTTTGCGCTATAAATAAATAAGAGTGACAATTTTGAAAAAAACACAATATTTTGTACTTTTTGCTATAATAAATATCCAAAAAAAACAAAAAAAAAATGAATTTTTTCATCAGTTTAGGCCAGTATGTATATCTTCTAAATATTTTTGGTAAAAAAAATTCAATAAGCGTATATTAATTGGTTTGTGCAAAAGTTATAGCGTCTACAAAATAGGGGATAGATTTATGACATTTTTAATATTATTTTTTTTTTACTAGAAGTGGAAGTGATCTGCGATTTTTATCGGGACTGTGACATGCGATGGACACACTTTTGACACATTTTTGGGACCAGTGACATTTATACAGCGATCAGAGCTTAAAATAGCCACTGATTACTGTATAATGTCACTGGCAGGGAAGGGGTTAACACTAGGGGGCGATCAAAGGGTTAACTGTGTTCCCTATGTGTGTTTCTAACTGTGGGAGGGGAATGTGGCTGACTAGAGGAGGTGAGAGATCATTGTTCCTACTTAGTAAGAAGACACAATCGGTCTCCTCTACCCTAACAGAACCAGGATTTGTCCTAGCGCCCGCCGGGCATGCGCATCGCCGGGCACGTGCATCGTCGGACACGTGCATCGGCTCCATGGACATAAAGAGCCGACATACAGCTACGATGGCTTGCCCAGGGGAGCCAACTTGTCGCAGTATAACTGCAGCGGCTGGTCGGGAAGTGGTTAAATACAGTCTAAACGCATTGGGGCGGTTTGGTGGTTACCTAATTAATAAATTATGTATAAGCATATGGCATCTCTACGCCTTGTTTACAAGATTATGAGAGAATACCAAATATTAGACCAGGAGCTTTACTGTATAGACTAGAGATATTTTAATCTTGTTGTACAATACATATGTTCTATTTTTATACATAAAAATTCTACCTTGTCTGTGTCCATTTGGCTGCAACAAAATCCCATGGGAGATGCATGTGGTTTTTATATAAATATACAGGGACGGAACAGCCACCAACCCATAATATACTCACTTTTTTGCTAAAAAAGGGGGATCGCATTGGAGGTAGCAAGGTGTAAACAGACAGTGGGGACCGTTTACACCTGACCGCCCATAGAGCAGAGCGGGCTTTGTTTGTGTCAGCTCTCTATCAAACTGAGTGGATACGGACCGGTCATCCGCCCCACTCTGCTCTGATCATCAAGGGAACGGCGAACATGTCCCTGCTGATCAAAACATAGTCTGTTCCATGTGTAGGGGATCTAAAGCCTCATACACACGATCGGATTTTCTGACGGGAAATGTGTGATGACAGGCTGTTGGCGGAAAATCTGACCGTGTGTATGCTCCATCGGACAATTGTTATCGGACTTTCCGCCAACAAATGTTGGATGGCAGGTTTTAAAATTTTCCGCGGACAAATGTCTGTTGTCGGATTTTCCGAGCGTGTGTACACAAGTCCGTCGGACAAAAGTCCAAAGTACAAACACACATGTTCGGAAGCAGAAGTGATCGGGAAACTAGCGTTCGTAATGGAGAATTAACATTTGTGATGTGGCAAATTATGTAATCTCCAAATGCAGCGCACAATTCTCTTCTTCTTTAATGGGATAATAATGAAGCTGCTTTGCTGGTGATACTGATGAAGTTATGGCAAACAAATTTTCAAAGGCTTTTTTTCTATAGAGATATCAAGAATTATATATATATATATTTTTTTTGGGCGAGTTACCACAACACCGTTATCCCGTAGTTTTTAAGATCAAAGATACAACTATGTTGGTGTCCCTTGTCAATTTTACATTGTATTTTTTTAAATGTAACTGCCTACTCCCCAACTGTCATTTGAAGTAAAACACATAGCCAAGTATTATTCTACACAATTTTTTTATTGTGCATTAAAAAAAGAAAACAAATAAAATTAGACATGCTATCTGCCAATAGAACTTAACCAAAAAGTGCATTCTGTGTATCCAGAAATATAGAAAATATAACAAATCAGATCATTATTCAGCCAAAAAAATAATGTCAAAGCAATAACTCCAAGGCCAATAACAAATTAAATTATCTCCTCCGATTCCGCAACATGTCTGGTTGACGAACGGCCGTTCAGAAACTAACTGAAAAGCGCAAAATGAAAAGCGCGAATCAACACTCACCAAACTTCTACTAACACGAAATTAGCAGAAGGAGCCCAAAGGGTGGCGCTAAAGAGCTGAAAAACCACGTAGTACATCACTGCGTTCGTGATTGTTGGCCAACAATTGTGTGGCCGTGTGTATGCAAGACAAGTTTGAGTCAACGCCCTTCAGGATAAAAGTCCACGGTTTTGTTGACCAACAATCAGATCTTGTGTACGAGGCTTTAGTCTGACAAATATACCATTGATAGTGTTTTGTTATATCTGTTGGATAAATGCAAAAACATACCCGTTTATCCTGCCAGAAATTCAGTAAGCACGAAACTTCTGAAATCAGCCCTGCCCAACTTACCTCTGTGGTTAGGGAACGCCTCCCCCAAGTTATGTAAATTGGGTGGGAGCTATGTAGTCCAAATTAGGAGCGAACAATCTAGGGTGGCAATGCTGATCCTTCACTCACTGTACCTTATCTTTGAAGGAGCAGCGTTGTCACTGATTGAGTATGCGTTGTCACCCCAGGACAGGAAGTATGTTACTGGCAGGATCACCAGGTGAAAATAAAAAAGACCTAAAAAAGAAAATGAATGCAGCCACCAGTGGCGTCGCTAGGGGGTGGCTTTTGGGGCTATAGCCCCGAATCTGGGGCCCATAGCCCCGAGTCTCTGCAGGGCACCCCAAGGGGAGTGGGGCTCTCTGGGGACCCTGATGTAAGTGGGGGGCTCTCTGGGGACCCTGATTTTAAGGGGGAGGCTCTCTGGGGACCCTAATGTAAGGGGGGCTCTCTGGGAACCCTGATGTAAGTGGGGGGCTCTCTGGGGACCCTGATGCAAGGGAGAGGCTCTCTGGGGACCCTGATGCAAGAGGGGGGCTCTCTGGGGACCCTGATGTAAGGGGGGACCTCTCTGGGGACCCTGATGTAAGGAGGGGCTCTCCGGGGGCCCTGATGTAAGTGGGGGGGCTCTCTGGGGATATATACACACACATGTATATTACTGTATATACATGTGTATGCCCGCCCAAGCATATGACTTTCTTTACTACGCTGCTATGGGCTCTAGCCCCAGATCTTTTGTAGATCTAGCAACGCCCCTAGCAGCCACCATATATAAAGAATAATAAGCTGCAATATATTCAAATTGTGTCCTTGGGTTTAGATACACGTTGGGAGTTCAGGAAGTAAACTTGGCTCCGTCTTTCACTTCTTCAGCATCTCGTCAATGTTGTCTAAAGGCAGTAATCCTAATAGATGTCAAGGCATAGCGTGCTGCGTCTGTATAATTCCACATTGTGATTAAGTACACTTTGTCAGGTCAGATACATGTAGATTGTGTCTTCAATGTAGACATCCTGATGTCTTTACAGTGAGTTTGTGGGTGACAGAGGAGCTTAAATACATTTCCTGAGCAAGCTCTCCCCTTGTGACACTCTGATTAAAGCCTTGACAGGGAACACACAAAAACCTTTTTTTGTTGGTATGACATGTCCAATGACAGGAGATCAGTCACCGGTCTCTCAGCACCGCTGTCGTGTTTTTAAAGTGAAAAATTGAATGTTGCATCTCTGAATCCTGCGTGCTAAGTAGGGAACGGTGCTGACACACAATAATTAATAATGACGCACAACAAAAACAGAAAAATGCCTGCATCATGCTTAAGAACAATATTTGATAAAAAGTTTTTTTAAAAATAATTGGGATATTATAAAAAGAACATTTCATGCTGAATTAACTTGAAACTAAACTGTGGCTTAAAAAGAAAATTCAATTGAAGTATATATTCCCATCTTAAAAAAAGTGCTTTCTATTGCTCTCAGCCTCCTCGAAATTTATTTTTTTGCTGCGTTCTCTATGGTCCCACTGGAAGTAGGAAAGTAGCCACCCTCTTTTGTTCACTCTCAGTATGGACTGTGGGATTTGTGGTGTGCATAGAGCACTGACCATGATCGCAACTAACATGCACTGCTCATTCCAAACAATCAGAAGTAAGGGGAAAAGACGAGGTTTGGGAGCTCATGGAGGATGTTAAAAGAAGGCAAAAAATGTACGGTTTACAAAAGTAATAAACAATTTATTGAAAAATTGATTACAGGGCTGTATGTAGGTGCAATCTACTTTCTCCACTGCAGGTGCCGCTCTTTCACAGGGCACTGTTGTTGGAGAGGAGGTCAAGAGGAACTGGTTTCCTCTATGGTTTCCTTGGGTCACTGGGGAAGATATCCTATTGGATGCTGCTACCCCATTTGACTCCAGGAGCCATCTTGGGTCAGGCAGAGCCTATTTGAGGCCCTGGCTCCCAGGTTTGGCACGCATTTGCGAGTTGGTAGAGTAGGGACAGGTACACCTGCCTGTTAGGGACAGTACTAGTGGTAGGGAAAGGTTCCTGACAAGGAGGGAAAGCGTAGGGCTGCCACTCCTTTGGATCATCCCACTTGAGCAAAAGATGGCCAGGCCACACTCTGCTCTCTTTACAGACTCTATCAAGTTTTTCATTGCACCTGACTGTGTGAATGATTGGTGCTGTACCACGCTGCACCCCACTTACAGGGTCCTTAAATAGCAGATGTGCATGGATTATTTTTGGAGAATAAGGATAACATTTAGGTGTTGATTTACTAAAGGCAAATAGACTGTGTACTTTGCAGGAAGCCTGTACAAATCAATGACAGGCTGATGCTGTCTGCAGCTGTCCTCATGTAATTACACATGGAGCGATTACAATGGTTAGGGACAGATGAGCTTCTCTATACAGTTCCAAGCACGATTACATCTGAGCAAAGGTGTACACAGCCGTAGTGTGAACTGAGTCTTAATGGGGTTGATTTACTAAATGCAAATAGACAATGCACTTTGCAAAGTGCAGTTGCACTCTGCAAGTGTAGTTGCTCCAAAGCTTAGTAAATGAGGTACAGCTTCAGTTGGAAAGAGTACCCAATCATGTGCAAGGAAAAAAAAACAAACAAAAAAAGCATTTTTGCTTGCACATGATTGGATGATGGAAGTCAGCAGAGCTTCTGATTATTTACTAAGCTCTGGAGCAGCTGCACTTGCAGAGTTTGCAAAGTGCACAGTCTATTTGCCTTTAGTAAATCATCCCATTTGTGTCACATTGGGGTTGATTTACGAAAGGCAAACAGACTGTGCCCTCTGCAAGTGCAGTTTCTCCAGAGCTTAGTAAATAATCAGAAGCTCTGCTGACTTCCATCATTCAATCGTGTTCAAGCAAGAATGCAGTTTTTTAAAATTTTCCTTGCATGCTATTGGGTGTTCTTTGTAAAGTGAAGCTTTACCTCATTTACTAAGCTCTGGAGCCACTGCACTTGCAGAGTGCAACTGCACTTTGCAAAGTGCATTGTCTATTTGCATTTAGTAAATCAACCCCATTAAGACTCAGTTCACACTACGGCTGTGTACACCTTTGCTCAGATGTAATCGTCCTTCGAACTGTATAGAGAAGCTCATCTGTCCCTAACCATTGTAATTACATGAGGACAGCTGCAGACAACGTCAGCCTGTCATTGATTTGTACAGGCTTCCTGCCCACAGCTGAACGCAGACACTGCCACAGAAATATACTGATCTGGTTGGTGTATGACTATGAAAGGAGTGTCACGCAAACCTTTCATTTACCCATTCAGGACAAAGCAAAAAGTTTTCTTTAATTCCACCTTCCCCAGCAACACATACCCTTCATCACTGCCCCACCTCTCTGTTCAGAGCTGGGGGCCAAATACCTGGTGACTCCCTCCATGTGACAGCAGTGGAAGGTGGCAGTAAAGCGAACCTCTTGCTTTGTCCTGCACAGATTTATCTAACGTCTTATACTGAGATCCTTCATCATGCCTACCACATATGGTCTTGTGCATCCTAAAGTAGAATGGCCAATACAGATTTTCTCCTGTATTTATTTTTGTGCTCATACAGAATTGGTGGATTACACATTGATATGCTCATCTTGGGCCCCTTCCTTTTGGGAACCTTGATTGACGACATTCTCTTCCAATCCTTTCCACCATGCATTCTGCTTCAGACCCCACAGAGGCAACTAATTAAATCCAGTAAGATGACTCAAAGGGATTGATTTACTAAAAGCAAATACACTGTGCACTTGGCAAAGTGCAATTGCTACAGAGCTTAGTAAATGAGCAAAGCTCTGCTGAGTTCCATCATCCAATCATGTGCAAGCAAAGTGAAGCTTTACCTCATTTACTAAGCTCAGGAGCAACTGCACTTGCAGAGTGCACAGTCTATTTGCCTTCAGTAAATCAACCCCACAGTGCAGAGCCAGCCAATCAGCAATACTGGATTGTATGCAGGGCTTTTTTTCAGCGAGAACGCGGGGGAACGCAGTTCCGGCACCTCCTGGACTGACTGTATGTAATGGTAAGGGGTGCTGGGGTGTGCTGCAGGGTATTGATGCTCACTGCTGGGGGATATATTCTAGCTGGAGGGGATATATTTTTGCAGGGTGAGTCTATTGTTGCTAAGGAGGTCTATTGTTGCTGGTGGGGGACCTATTGTTGCTGGGGGTTGGTCTTATGTTGCTGGGGGTCAGTTGTTGCTGAAAGAGATCTACTGTTAGGGGGAGGGGTCTATTGTTGATGGCTGCCAGAGAGTCTATTAATGCTGGCTGTGCGGAGATCTGTTGATGATGCCGGGAGTCTATTGTTGCTGGGGGGGGAATTTTGTTGTGGGTTGCTCCATTGCTGTTAGGGGGATCTATTGTTGCTGTCTGCAGGGGATCTATTTTACTGCTTTTCTTGATATCATTACCAAATTCCATACAAATTACTTAGCAACACAAAATGATACTTGGTTCTGTATTGTCTAAAAGGGGCGGTACTGGGAGGTAGGTAGGGGATGGAACCAAGGGATGGTGCTCGGAGGTGGGTAGGGACGGAGAAAAGGGGTGACTCAGAAAGGGGGAGTTCCTTCACCTATTGTCTGAGAAAAAAAGCCCTGATTGTATGACATTTGAGCTGATTTACTAAGATTACATTCACACTGGAGCTTGTGTAAGAATAGTTTGCTGAGTTCAGAGGCAGCTAAACATCACCACGCTCTGTGCTGTGGCCGTATACAAACTAGTCAAATACCTGTGGCCAGTTTTCAGAGTCCAAAACTGTGCAGAAACGTAGGGATGTGCATGTAACATGGGCAATTACATGTGAACAGCAAGGGACATACCTCCCAACATTTTGAGATGGGAATGAGGGATGTGCGATTAGTTTCGTACGAATCGAAAATTCGTACGAATTTCCGTAAATTCGTACATTCGGGAGGATCCGAAATATGAATTGATATGCTTCCAAATTTTGTACGAAATATGAAATTTCGTTTACGAATTTCGGATCCAAATTCCTAACGAACATTCGTAATTGTTACGAAAAGTTAACGAACCTAAAAGTTAAAAACCCAGGAAGTCAGCACAGCACAGGGATGGTGGGAGCCCCTCATAATGATAAATTCATCATAACGAACATTCATAATTGTTACGAAAAAGTTAGCGAACGTAACGAAAATTCGTATTTCGTACGAATTTTAATTGAGTTTCGGACAAGAATTACGAAATACGAATTAATTCTAATACGAAACGGAACGAAACAAGACAAATTTATTGAAGGTGCACATGTCTAATGAGGGACACCTACTAGCAAACATATGTAGGCATAGGACATGCCCCCTGTCACGCCCCCTTAAAGGGGAAATAACCAAAAAAAAAAAGGTTAATCAAATCCAAAAGTGCTTTTAGTTTTACCATTACTATTACTTTATATTGGCTTTTAAAATTGAAAAATGCAGCAATTTAGAATTTGGATTAAAGGTTTAGCACTGGGAAACACTTGAAAGATAAAAAGTGCATTTTATATACAACTATATAGATCAGAACAAAATGAGGGACAAATGAGGAAGAATGAGGGACAGAGGGGTATTGCTCCAAATCAGGGACAGTCCCTCGAAATCAGGGACAGTTGGGAGCTATGGCTATGGCAATGGCGCCTGCCATTGATTTGTTCAGAGTACAAATCCGACAGCTGCCGCTAATAGCAGCAGCCGCTCACACACAGTGTATGCAACAGCATTTACAACCACTGGCAAAAATCTAAAGATTGTTGCCAGCGGCCTCCCCTGGCTGCTCACAAACTCTCATGTGAATTTAGGCTAAAGGAGCCGAGAATCAACACTCACAAAAATTGTGTGAATATTCAGTTCAACCACCCAATGACATGAAAAGCATCTGCACGTGAATATGTTTTTATAAATGACTTAATGTTTAACTAATTATGTATTCAAAGTAAATAGGAATTTGCTTTTATTTTAAATGAATATTCTCAATTCCTTTAGACCTTATTCACACGGGCGTACTTAACCCTGCACCTGTGTGAGGGACATGATTTGCCTGCGCAGGATGCATAGGTTTTCCATGCATCCGCATGCAGGCAATTCCATTCATGCCAATTGGGATGCATCGGCTGCACGGACACAGCTGCTGCTCCCAATTTGACATCCGTGTGGGTGAGGATGTGTCCCTCCGATAGCAGACAATGTGCATTTTACGAATGGAGGAGGGGGCTGAAAGGGCCCTTCCTCCATTCAGAGTATTGTTTGAGCTGCATTCCCAGCAATGCACTGACATCATGACATCACAATGTATGGGGGCGTGGCCTCGCTGTTGTGGTGCGGCTTCATGGACACAGCGGTGGGTGTAAAATGTTGGGCCACATTTGGACACACCGCATTTACAACCTTAATGGGGACTTTATGATGAATGAGCAGCTCTCTTCTATTGACACCAAGTAAAGTGTTAAGGACATTTTATTGAATTAATGTTTATGTAGCAACTTACCACGGTTTGGGGAAGGATTGATGGACATAGTGTGATGTAAGGTCCCCTTTATGTGATATTGCTTATAGGTACAGAGCAAAGATCAAAAATTCTGACGGGACCTTACAGGTTCAACCTTTTGTAAGACTTTTGCCGATCGGATTTTCCGCCGGGAAATGTTGTATGTGAGCTTGTTGGCGGAAAGTCCGACCGTGTGTACGCTCCATGAGACAATTGTTGTTGGACTTTCCACCAACAAATGTTGGCTAGCATGTTCTCAAAGGACTCAGATAATTAAACTAGATGAGCTGGGAACAATATGTAGGTAATATATGTGAACTAAAGGCTGCTTTTATATATTTAGCAGAGTTTGTCCATAATGGGATTCGATTGTTTCAATGATAAATTATTGTGGTAAGCTGTGTTCTTTACAACTGCCTAAGAATGGGCCTAATTTAATAAAGGGCTGGTTCTGAAATATTTGTGTGGATCTATTCTCAAAGTGTAATTGTCTTTGATTTGTAGCTGCTACGTTAGCCTATCGTGTTTGTGGTCATTTGACCTTTGTTGCCTTACGTCTTTTTAATTTGCTTATACCGTTGTGGTCACTGACTATGACCAAAACCTAGACATAAAATATTTCAGATAAGGTCCCAGAAACATTACTGCCTCCACATCAATCACACCTGTCACTGAAATGACTAAGAGCTAAAGGACAACCAAACCTAAAATGTTTGCTGTTTATAAAGATAAATTGGGAGATAATTTTACCAGTGTGATGTAGGTAATTGTACACTCCAGTCAGAATAGAAAATTATATTTTGAGGTGCATGCAAAGAACATAGACTACTTGCGCAAGGATTCAGTGTTTGTGCCAGACGTTGCAAAGGTACACCCCACTTCCTTTAGTTGGTAATCTGGTAACCTAGGATCCCACACTTTGCTAAAACCACCCTGCTTGCTGTTTATCACATTCTGTTTCTCTTGATGTATCAAGGTGACAGTTATAAAAGTGGTCCTGACAAAGAAACCAGCTAAGTTAAAGCTTCAGGTATAACACAATATTCCACCTCTAAAACTAAGCTATTATACAGAGTGAAATGCATTAGAAGGAGGAGCCTAGGTCGATTTTGCATTGACTGTTACTCAATAAAGTTTTGTAACCTTGAAAGTTTGTTAAGGAAGTTTCCTAAAGCCAGGACGAACTTAGTGGCGAGCTGGCACCTGGGATCCGGTAGGGTAACACATATGGAGACCTGAGCAGAGTGTGTATGTTCTTGTTTGTCCAGGCAATGGTATGATCCATAGCCAATGTTTCTAACTGGTTATATGTGATCTTCTTTGACGAGTTATATTGTATATTGACATATGCTTAAAGTGTTACTAAAGCTTCACAATTCTTTTTTAAAATAACAAACATGTTATACTTACCTCCACTGTGCAGCTCGTTTTGGCCCCGATCCTTGTCTTCTGGGGTCCCTCGGCAGCTGTCTCGGCTCCTCCCCGCTTCTGATAACCCCCTCTGGGAAGTGCTCTCCCAAGGGGGTTACCTTGCGGGCGCGCTCCCGAGTCCTGTATTCGGTGTCCATAGCCGCCAACTACAGGACTCGGCCCTGCCCCCTGGTGCGCCGTGTCATTGGAGTTGATTGAGCGTGAGCCAATGGCTGCGCTGCTATGAATCTATCCAATGAAGAGCCGAGAAGAGCCGAGAAGCTCGGGCCGAGAAGCCAGCGCGTTCACGACTCAGTACTTTCGAGGGCTCAGGTAAGTAAACGGGGGGCCTTGGGGGCCTGTAAGCATCCGATGTTTTTTCATCTTAATGCATAGATGCATTATGCAAAATATTTGCATTTATATCTGGCCAGAGGCCACAAGGGGGGTCGATTTGCTAAAACTGGTGCAGCTCTGCAAAGAAACCAATCAGCTTCCAGATTTCTTGTCAAAGCTTAATTGAACAGGCTAAAGTTAGAAGATGATTGGCTGCAATGCACAGCTGCACCAGATTTTGCACTCCTAATTTTAGTACATCAACTCCAAGGTCTTGTTGGTTTTTGTATGAAGGTTTTTCTTTTGTAATAAAAAGTGCTTTTAGCATGTGATGTTGTATGTGTTATGACTCCAAGTAGCACCTGACAAGCCCCAATATTTCCTTGCTTCTTTTTTAATAACTGTATGATTTTCAAGATGGGGTGCATATTGACTCATTCAAGCCACCATTCGTTTATAATGTATAGTTCATAGTAGTTAGTCTCATTAAACTGGACTTGTTCTGTGATGTTGAAGACATTTTGCTGCTTATCCAAGCAGCTTCTTTTGTTTTAATAGGTGTCAGGGACATACCCCACCATGTTCCTGCTTGGGTATGTTCCATTCTATTAGAACTGAGGAAACTGCTCAGATAAGCAGCAAAATGTATTCAAATTGACATTCCATTCCAGCTGAATGGGACTAACGACTACTTGAGTGAGTGGAGTGTATTACTTGTGTGCCTTGGTGGAAAATTCTATTTACATTTGTCTGATCTTTTTGTAGATGGAAAGAAAACTGCCATTGCACATAAAAGCCCAAGGCAACACTAAACAAGCTTTACCAACCTGTGTTCCTAGCTGTATGGACACTAAGGAAACAACACATAGATGCTAATTGTGGGGTACTCTGCTATATCCTTGGACCCTGTCCACATTGGTACATTTTTCGGTTCAGTTAAATGTATATGATAAGGCAAAAAGAGAGCCCACTGGCTGTTCAACAAACTTTATTAGTAAATCCTTCTTATACTCACAAAAGTCTTTAGCAAAGTGTATTAAATAATAAACATGTTATTTATCTAAATGGAGATAATCTCAATATACAGGACACAGATAACAACCGTAGGACTCGTTCAGTCACCCTCTGTAGTCGACTCAGTAATCCATGGAGCCAATGTGTTTTAAGGGCAAAAAACCTCCTTCTTAAGATAAATGTATTCAAAAGCCATAAAATGCATAAGGAAATGCGTGCTACTTTAGTAAATTGGATAGATTTACTTAGGAATATAGACTGTTAGCTTAGTAAATAAGGTGAAGCTGTGTTCACTTCAATCATGCAATCACATATATGCAAAAAAACAGTTTTTAATTATTTCCCTTGCACGACTCATGAGTATTGATAGTGAATACAGCTTCACCTTTATTTGCTAACTTCAGGTATTATTATGTTTCAGGATTTATATAGCGACAACACTTTGCCCAACGCTTTACAGCATAAAGGGAGAAAGTACCATTACAATATAGTTCAATACAGAAGGAATAGGAGGGCCCTGCTCATGGAGCTTACAAGAGAGGGGGAGGTGGTACAAAAGGTAATAGCTGCGAGAGATGATCTAATGGAGGTGGCCAAAGTCCAGTTTACAGGTGGAGGAGGGGTAGGCTTCGCTGAATAACTGAGTTTTCAAGGGGCACTTTTCAATGTGAGTATTCACTTATTAAGTGAACAGCCTCTACTAGAGATGGGTGAAAGTGAAAGTTTTCCTTTTTCCTAAATTTGGCAAATATAGGAAGATTTTGGTAAATGTTTGCCATTTTGGCAAAATGTAGTGATGACAATGGGAAAGCCCAAATGAAGGTTTTTTTAAAGGGGCTTTAAGACCTGTTCTTGTTCCAAAAAACAGCCCCCTCTTCAGATGCTCAGACTCTTCTTTCTCATTGGTGTAAGTAGTTGTTTAATTATCATATGGATTTGTGTTTCCTGAAACATTCAATTCCTGGAAGGACAACATTCAAGCTCTGATGTGGACCACGTGACCCTTACTTGCTGTTACCCATATTTTTAAGTTAATACATTTTGACAGAATTTGTTGGAAATACTTTAATATGGGCAGAACCCCAGAATGCATCAGTAGAAGCTGGCATAGATACTACCTTCTAGATTTGAGGAACGTTGTGATAGAACAAAGGGTTTTGGACTTTGACTTCCAGACTGCTCTTTCCCTGTTCAGATTATGTTATACAAATACATCTCTGTTGGTGTAACTTTTAAAATGGCCTACTTGAAATAAAGATTCTTCGTGCAGTTTCAGTGAGCTTTATCTGTATGTATATAGATAACGGTTCCCATTTAGCTTCGTAATGTTTTTCATATTCGCTTTGCCTATTTGCATTTTCTGTGGATTTTGACAACATTATGTTATACTATGTATACTGTAATTATCAATGCTTTTGGGTTGATTTACTAAAACTGGAGAGTGCGAAATCTGGTGCAGCTGTGCATGGTAACCAGTCAGCTTCTAACTTCAGCTTGTTTAATTAACCTCCCTGGCGGTATGATTCTTTCTGATTTTAGGTGCTGAAAGCGGTACAATTATTTTGCATGGAAATTTGGCGTTTTATATTGTAGGTCTGTAATTATTAACAATAACACACTTAAATCTGTCCAAACAAGAGTCTAGTAGATATCCCGGGTATGATAAAGTTTGAAACACAAAAACATAAATTATAATATAATAAAAAAATAATAATAATTAAAAAAAATAAAAATAAATAGTAATAAAATAAATTTCCACACGATTCACTATCGCTCAATTCTGCAAGTGTTCTAATTTACTATCGCTGTTTCCTAGCTGGTCTAAAGCCATTTTTGACGTAAAGGGACACTTTTTGGTTGCTATGGACAATCTCCAGTTTCCAGGCAGAAAGAACAGTATATGCAATATAAAACTGCATGCAGGGCATGGGCCAGAGCACTGGGGACAAATGGGATGTGAAATGATTTCATACAGTACTGTAATCTGTAAGATTACAGTACTGTATGTGTTATGCTTTTTACATTTTTTTGAATTTGCCGCCAGGCTCCGCCCCCGTGCGTCGCGACGCTCGCAGGGAACGGAGCCTGGCACAGAGAGGCTTCGGAACAGGACAGAGCCCGCGGACACTGCGGGGGACATCGCAGGATCCCGGGGACAAGGTAAGTAAGGAGGCACCAGGATCCTGCGATGCAATCCCGAGTGTGGCTCGGGGTTACCGCTAATGGTGCTGAATTTTAACCCCGAGCCACACTCGGGAAAACCGCCAGGGAGGCTACGCTTTTGCAAAAAAAAAAATCTGGAAGCTGATTGGTTTCTATGCAGAACTGCACCAGATTCTGCACTCTCCAGAGTTAGTAAATCAACCCCTTTGCTTGGTCTTTTCTATTTAAGGTTGGAGGTTTAGATGTCCGTTCATTTTTCCTTTAGTATTTTTATTACAGGCTGGTTATTTCCCATGTCCTACTGCAAAGCAGCAATTGCATCCATGCACTGCAATGGTCATCAAGCCTAAAACCACTGTATACAGCTTGCAATACATGGCTCCTTATTATTGGGCTGTATCTTTGCTGTAACCTGACTGTTCTGACTTAACGGATGGCCCAGGGGCATAAAGGAATGATTTACATAGCTGTGCCCACTATCTTAAAATGAGAATATTCAAGTGCGGCGCTAATCCATATTGTATAAGTAAACTGTAAAGAAGTGTGCAAATATGCAAACAATATGCATAACACCTTGAATGTGCAAATAAATAATCTGAATGATAAAGTGCTAGGTGCAATAAACAATTAATGAATCTACATACAATTCATAAATATGAAAAAACGAAATAGTCCATAAATGTGAATAACATTGTGAATTAGTAATAACCCGTGAGGGAAAATGCAAAAAAAACAGTCCAAAAAGTGAAATTAGATTACAGAAACTGAATAAAATTTCAATGATAAAATTGAAGGTATAGTAGACATCTGAAGGATTGACCACCATCCAAAATGAAATCACTGTAGATTGTGCATCCACCACCGATAAGAAAGATTGGGTACTCTTACCAGACTAAGTGGACCCAATGCCAGCGGCACCAAGTCAAACAGGCATGGAACTGGGAACGTGATCACTGTCATGAAACAGCATATGGGGTCAGCTTCCGTTCCATCTTGTCTCACAAAACAGCATATGGGGTCAACTTCCGTTCCACCCTGTCACCAGACAAAATCCTGGACTCCACCATTCAAAAAAAAAAAAAGGTCACCACATAGTGTAAAACCATAAACTACGGGTTTATTGTGAAAGGTAGAACACTTACATCAATGATTGGATAAACAAGCAAGATAAGATATGTGATCATAGGTATATGCAAAAAGCGCAGTAACGTGGAGCTAGTTCAGTCTACCCAAGCAGTTTCGTTCAATAGAACATCATCTGGGGCGTATCTTAAAAGGAGGAGTTTAATTTTTTATTTGGTAAAACTTAAAAAAATTTAAATTTTAAAATGTTACATTTTAAAACATTTATTTTTTTAAAGTTGTGATGGAAATTAGACATCTCGGTAGATACCTTCTGTTTTGAGTAGATTCTACTGTGCTTTGCATTTATTTTTATTTCATATCTGCAACCATTTTACATGAGAAGGTCATTTACAACTGAGAGGGAGCCATGCAGTGATATTTTGCAGTTGTGCTATCATTTCTCAAAAAACATCTGTGTTTTTTTCTCTTTAGGTTAGTTACAATGTTCAAGACTCTGTAGCTTTCATGGACTAAATAACTATTCCATTACATCGCCTTTATAAAGCATGGTCATGGTTCCAACAGCTCTGAAGGGTTTGTATTTTTCTATGAGCATATGTCACATGTCGTACTGCTATAGGCACAGCATTGTTTGCAGAAAAAGTTCATTGATGGATTTTGAAAGACTAGCTTGCAGTAGGTTATGATCAGATTGCAGCTCTGCATTGGCTTCATGGGTGTAATATGGGTATAATGGGGGTTTTATTTGTTGCAACATCACCAACAGAAGTGATCTTCTTTTTATTGCGTAGTAATTAAATAATTTGTTATTTTTTTATACCTGGACAGTGCTACAGGAAGGCTGCTTTTAACTCACGTGAGGATTAAGGATTACTCACACAGATCACAGTCAGCCCTGATGAAGAGGCTTCGTGACTCCCAAAACACTTTGGCTTCTGAGGCTTTGCTTTTCTAATGAAGACTCACTACCTTGCAACACAAAAATACTCAGCATAATTTATGCTAAACAACGATTTTTTTGAATTGTGTAAAGAGAGTAATATTCCGCTCCAGGCTTTACCTTCTTCTATAGTCATCCAACTTCAGAAGCCGGCTCCTCACAGTTGTGGACTACACCACATCCAACACTCAATTCCGCAGAAGAATGGGGGGAACAGCAGCTCACCATAAAAGCCAAGGTTACATTTATAGAAGTAATCAATGCACAGACAAGTCCACCAGGTGCAACCTTTATTTGCTTCAATAAACATAACCTTGGCTTTTACAGTGAGTGGCTTTTTTACCCTTTCTTCTGAGGAATGAGGTGCTGAATGCTTGTCTGAAGATTGGCAGAGCTCTCCTATTGGTCATGTTGAGGGCTTTTAGCTTATCCTTTTGTGTCTTCGTATTATCTGCTCAGGAAACTTTGGCAGTCACTTTGATCCTACGAGCTGCAACTTCTCCACATTCTGCAAACCTATCCACCCATCTGTGTTTCTTGGAATCGGGAGTTCTGCACTAATGTTGCTTTTCCTACAAGTTTTACCAATACAAATAAAAGACAGGTTTAAGCATAATGCTGCGTACACACGACCGGACTTTCCGGCAGAAAAGGTCAGACGGAATCATTCCATCGGATATTCCAATCGTGTGTGGGCTTCATTGGACTCTTCCTTTCGAAAATTCTGACGGACCTAGAAATAGAACATGAACATCGGGAAAACCATTTGTCTGTATGTTATTCCGACGGACCAAAAACGATGCAAGGGTAGCTATTGGCTACTGGCTATTGAACTTCCTTTTTCTAGTCCCATCGTACGTCATCGTGTTCTAAACGATCGGACTTTGGTGTGATTGTGTGTAGACAAGTCCGTTTCAACGGAACTCCATCGGAACTCCGTCGGAAAAACTGTCAGAGTTTATACTGACGGAAAAAACGGTCGCGTGTACGCATAAGGAGTGACTGTAGGAAACATCTTAAAACTGTCCCATTATTTTCAGTATGTTGGAGACAGTTAGGAGCTTGGAGTGTGTGTTCCACCAATCCAAGCAGGTGTGTTCCAGTATCAGCAGATTACTAAGGCCTGTAAGGACAGAAATTTGTCCGGTTCAGCAGGAACTGGCTGAATATCGATCCATCTATGGGCAGGCTGGTTAAGCAGAAGTCAATCTATCAATCTACATTAGTACAACCAGCCTGTCTGGTTTTTCTTTCTAGTGGGAGGTATTCACCTATCAACACTGACTATGTTGGTGGGGGTATTGAGCAATTCTGTCTGGTTGAAGGAAAGAAAATTGGATAATCTATGGTTTGCTTAACAAACTGGAGTGGTGCAGTTTGTTACAGTATAGCAATGTCTGGATAAGTACAGAGCAGGAAAGTGTATCTTTAAACGGTAATAAACTCCAAACCAAAAATTTTATTAGAAGAAAAGGATGGCTGCACACCAAAGGAAAAAGATCCAATGTATTTTATTCCAAAAAATGACAGATGACAGCCAGCAAGACAGTGTCACAGGACCCAGGAGGTGACACATTTCACACTGACCACAGTGCTTCTTCAAGAAGCATCGTGGTTAGTGTGAAACGCGTCACCTCCTGGGTCCTGTGACACTGTCTTGTTGGCTTTTTGGAGAAGCACTGTGGTCAGTGTGAAACGCGTCACCTCCTGGGTCCTGTGACACTGTCCTGTTGGCTGTTTGAAGAAGCACTGTGGTCAGTGTGAAACGCGCCACCTCCTGGGTCCTGTGACACTGTCTTGTTGGCTGTTTGAAGAAGCACTGTGGTCAGTGGGAAACACGTCAACTCCTGGGTCCTGTGACACGGTCTTGTTGGCTGTTTGGAGAAGCACTGTGGTCAGTGTGAAACGCGTCACCTCCTGGGTCCTGTGACACTGTCCTGTTGGCTGTTTGAAGAAGCACTGTGGTCAGTGTGAAACGCGTCACCTCCTGGGTCCTGTGACACTGTCTTGTTGGCTGTTTGAAGAAGCACTGTGGTCAGTGGGAAACACGTCAACTCCTGGGTCCTGTAAAACTGTCTTGTTGGCTGTTTGAAGAAGCACTGTGGTCAGTGTGAAACGTGTCACCTCCTGGGTCCTGTGACACTGTCTTGTTGGCTGTTTGAAGAAGCACTGTGGTCAGTGTGAAACGCGCCACCTCCTGGGTCCTGTGGCACTGTCTTTTTGGCTGTCATTTGTCATTTTTTTGGAATAAAATACATTGGATCTTTTTCCTTTGGTGTGCAGCTGTCTTTTTCTTCTCATTTGATCATCGGTGGTGAGCTGTGGTTTGCACCCACCATTTCCGGACTGCATTGATTGTTCACCTGGAGTGGCGTTCTCTTTTCTTTGAACTCAAAAATTTGATATATTGCAGCTTATCAATCACTAGATGTGGTGGCAGCATTTGTTTTCTTTTTTAGGCTTTTCCCCACTGTTTTCACCCGAATCAGGGAGCAACATAGATACCTTTGGACAGCAGCATTGTCAGTCTGGGGAAGGCTGTTGCTTCCCTTTAACCACTCCAGCCCCATAAGATTTTACCCCCTTCCTTACCGGAGAACTTTTAACAATATGGCACTGCGTCAATTTCACTGACAATTGCACGGTCATGCCATGCTGTACCCAAACAAAATTTGTGTCCTTTTTTTCTCACAAATAGAGCTTTCTCTTGGTGGTATTTGATCACCTCTGCGTTTTTTATTTTTTGCGCTATAAACAAAAAAAAGAAAATTTTGAAAAAAAAACAATATTTTTCACTTTTTGCTATAATAAATACCCCCCCCCCCCCAATTTTTTTTTTAAAAAAACACATTTCATCATAAGATTAGGCCAGTATGTATTTTTCAACATATTTTTGGTAAAAAAATCACAATATTGATTGGTTTGTGAAAAAGTTTTATAGCATCTACAAACTATGGGAAAGATTTATGGCATTTTTGTGGCGTGTTTTTTATTATTTATTTTTTTACTAGTAATGGCGGTTATCTGCAATTTTTAGCGGTATTGCGACATTGCGGCGGATAGATCCGACACTTTTGACACATTTTTTGGACCATTGACATTCATAGAGCGATCAGTGCTATAAATATCACTGATTGCTGTATAAATGTCACTAGCAGGGAAAGGGTTAACACTAGGGGGCGATCAAAGGGTTAACTGTGTGTTCCCTCACTGTGTTCTAACTGTGTGGTATGGGACTAACGAGGAGAGATGACAGAACAGAACAGCGCCTACTGTAGGAACACACGATCTGTCTCCTCTCCTCTGACAGCACAGGGATTTATGTGTTCACACACACAAATCCCCGTGCTGGCTCTCGTGCACGCAATCGCACGTGGCTGGTGGTGATCGCGCCCGCCGGCCACACGCTTCGGGTCCCCCGCTGTGCAGCGGGTACCTGCACGTGCCTCTGGCGGAGCTCGTGCGCCCTCTGGTGGCTCTCCTGGGCAAAGCGGTATATATACGGGATTTCACCCAGGAGAGACATTCTGCCGCAGCATATATGCGCGTGCCGGTCAGGAAGCGGGTAAGCAGGTCCTGAGTTCCTGAGGTCCTTGGGTTCACCTAGTGCACATATAAAAAACAAGCAGAAGAGGGAGCCACCATCTGAGTGTAAAACTGTTTATTGAAATGAAAGAAGAAGACATGTCATACGTTTTAATGTGGTCATCTCAGGGCAGCTGGAGTGTGCAGAGATTTGCAGGCAAACAGCTGGTCCGGTATGAAGTGCTCGGCAGGCAAGTGGTTGGGTGGATTATAGAGATCAGTGAGGAAGCTGCTGGCAGAAAGGCACAGCTATTGAATCTGCAGGGTGGAACGCAAGCTTATTGTCGGCTTTGGCAGCTTCCGGATATCACAAGCTGGCCACCCTGCAGTTTCAACAGTGGTTCCTGTCCATTAGCAATCCATCCAGCCGCTTCCCTGCCGAGCTCTGCGCACTCCAGCTGCCCTGTGATGACCACATAAAAGCTTATGACTCGACTTCTCAGAATTTATGCAGTAGGTGCAACATTTTATTTTTCCTTTTAATTTCAATAAACAGTTTTACACTCAGAGGGTGGTAGCCTCTTCTGCTTGCTTTTTATACAGCAACAGTTCTGTTTCTTTTGGGATAAACGTTTTATATAAATTATTAAAAGATGATCATTGTAAGCACCCCTTTATGTGTTAAATGGTTTGTCTCAATTGATTAATTGCTACATCTGCAGTACAGCTTGTTCTGTTGAAAAATAACAGACTTACTGGCAGGATGCCCAGAAGAAAGTTAAGGAAATAAAACCTAAAAAAAGAGAATGCAGCCACCACATTAAAGGAATTGGTAAGCTGCAATATAATAAATGTTTGCTTTTGGGTTTAATACTGCTTTAAAGTGCGTTCTTGCTAAATAATGTATAAGTGTGACACTCACAGGTATTGGGCCTCCTTTGTTGCGTACACACGATCGGAAATTCGGCCAGAAAAACACTGATGGGAGCTTTTGGTTGGAAAATTTGACCATGTGTATGCTCCATCGGACTTTTGCTGGCGGGAACTCCCGCCAGCAAAAGATTGAGAGCATGTTCTCAATTTTTCCGTTGGAAAAAGTTCCTATCCGAAAATGCGATCGTCTGTACAAATTCCGACGCGCAAAATTCCCACGCATGCTCGGAAACAATTCGGCGCATGCTCGGAAGCATTGAACTTCATTTTTTTTTCTCGGCTCGTCGTAGTGTTGTACATCACCGCGTTCTTGATGGTCAGAGAACTTTTGTGTGACTGTGTGCATGCTAGCCAAGCTTGAGCGGAATTCCGTCGGAAAAACCATCCAAGCTTTTTCCGACGGAAAATCCGCTCGTGTGTACACGGCATTAGAGATGACAGCACTCTGCTTGACCATGCCTTCATCTGTTTCTCCTGAACAAGGACTTACATGGCAAGCCAGGTATTAGTATTTTACCAAAAGATGCAGATTTTAAAAATGTTGAAAAAAACTTTTTAAAACTACATTGACATATTAAAGCTTATATCAGCTTTTAGTAATCAGGTCTACATTTACTTTAGATTTAAAATATGCACACATACATTTAAAAAAAAAAAAAGTCACACGTGCTAAAATAAAGGCTTGTGAATAGTATAAGGCAGTTCCTTCTTCTGGCACAAATCCCTTTTACAGACCTTTTCCCAATTAGGTGCACTTACCCCTACCATCCAAAAGAGGGCAGTGTTGTTGCAGAATTCCTAGGATCATTCTATTGTCAATGTAGTCTCTAAATACTGTACATTTCTTTTCTCTCTTCTGTTTAGAACTTTGCTGTGCTAACTTAACTGTACTTTACGAGGAAAAAAAAATTGTTTTTTTTTTTTTTTTTGGTAAGAAATGGCTCCTTAGTCAACACACAACACAGAAGCAAAACAAACGAAGAGCCAAAATCCTCAAGAACAATGCAGGAATTTGTCAATGGACACATGCAAATGAGCGGCGGATGATAGATTTATTTGTCATTAAGTAACACGAGTTTTACAACTCTATCTTCTAACTGTTGAAAGGTTAACATGACTCCCTCTGCTGACATTTGGTAGGCCATCATTTTATTGTGCTGGGTATCAACTTGTTTTGTATTGCGGAGAATCAGGAAGCAATCAAATCCTTTATCTCTGCGAAACAATCCCGAGATCCTTCCTATCCACTTTTCGATATGATTCAATTAGTGAATTACTCCAACACTCGCCGCGTAAACCAAGGCTCGAACACCAGCTTTAATTTACGCGGCAGAATTTATTTCCTGCGCTGAATTGCTCCAATGAATTTCCAGGCTAAGTATTTCATTTTAATTAGTTACAGATATTTTAGAAATGCTTCCATTGTGACATGACCGCAGTGTAATTGTTATATAATCCTGCAATACATTACATTTTCCATTTATGGCCTCTATACAGTGTCCAATTCATTCAGTGTAATGGAGGGTTGTCTAGTCAATAGTTTTTGCTAGAATTTTATGGTTCACTAATATGCCAAAGACATTGAATTTTTTTTTATATATATATCTATCTATCTATATATAGATATATATATAGATATATATATATATTATCAGTATACATTTAATTATTCCAGAGACTGTGCTTGCAATAAGGTAAGGACCGTGCTTGCAAATGTCTGATTTGAAAAAACGAAAGGCCGCTATACAATCAGTATGGTCAAAATTTGATAATTTTACTAATATTATTTTGAGTTATTTAGTATGGTGTTATGGTAGTATGGCATCCTGGAAATTAATCTGATTGCCCTGATGGGGTCAGTAACAAATGTTTTTCCTTTCAGAAGCATTATTGGCCACTGTTGCCTGAAGAAGTTGAAGGGGGGGATGCTTTGCTATCCTCTCTGCCATTCTCCAGACCAAAAAACAGATGGAGTTTGCGATTGGTTATTTGATACTTGATGAGCGTTTTCTTTTTTTTTTTTACCCTAGTTAACTATGAAAAAGGAATCCGCAAACTTGTTCTTTAGTTCAATGGTGCAGTGTAAATAGCAATAGTGTGCAAAAGTCAAGGTTAAGCTGAGAGTGGACCAAAGTCAAAACTTGTCTGTATTAGAGATGAGTGGAGTGGTTTCAGCAAAATTGCATTTGCCGAGAAATTGCTCATTCAGCTGCTTAGGTGAAATTAGATTGGAATAAAAGAAAATGGTCTACTAAATGTTCCCTTTTTTTACAAGATATGTCTTTTTTTTTAGGGTGGTGTATTAATTTTATTGTGTGTTCTTTGTGTTTGTGCTTTATTATATTGTATGTGTGTGTGTAATATATATTTTCTGAATATTTGTGCATTGTTGCTTGAAGTGATTGTAGCCTAATTAGTGCACAGTACTGTTTGGACTTTGAAAAAAAGGACCCCCCCCCCCCCCCCCAAAGCTTGTCCTGAAAATTTGGATTTTAGTGCAAATAAAAAAAAAGTATTCCTGGACAATACTCATTGTTCTTGTTACATTGTTCTTGAAACTTTTTTTTTACTTTTTTTTCAGTGTCAGATTGAAACTTAGAAGAGTGACAGCAGAAAGAAGACCAACTGGTCCATCGAGTCTGCCCCATTATTTAAAAAAAAAATTATGATTTTTTTTTGCTAACTTTTTTGTCTGAAAAAACATCTATATTTATTCAAGCATGCCTGAATCAACTTACTGTTGACTGACTCACTACTTCTGCTGGAATAAGGTTAATGAGGGGCTATTTTTTGGCACAAGAATACTAGCAATAAGCTGAAGCCCACGGGTTTATACATATCTCCTCCTGCGTTGTCCATGACCTTGCCATTAACCTCCCTGGCGGTATTCCCGAGTCTGGCTCGGGGTGGAATTTCAGAACCAAAAGCAGTAACCCCGAGCCACACTCGGGATCTCATCGCAAGATCCAGGAAGAGCTTACTTACCTTGTCCCCTGGATCCTGCGATGTCTCCCCGCAGTGTGAGCGTCTCGTCCTCCGCTCGATTCATCACGGAGCCGATCTCCGTTCCCTTTGAGCGCTGCGACACACGGGGACGGAGAACGGCACCAAATTCAAAAAGTGAAACACACACTATACATACAGTATACTGTAATCTTACAGATTACATTACTGTATGAAATTATTTCACCTCCCTTTTGTCCCTAGTGGTTTCTCCAGTGCCCTGCATGCAGTTTTATATTATAAAAAACTGTTCTATCTGCCTGGAAACTGGAGATTGTCCATAGCAACCAAAACCATCTTTTTACATCAAAAGTGGTTTTAGACCAGCTAGAAAACAGCGATAATAAATTAGAATCACTCGCAGAATTGAGCGATAGTGATTTGTGGGGAGATCCGTCATCAAACACCGAAAAGTAATGGCAGCGACAATTCTGCAACTGAGCAAATTTCAGTGTTTTTGATTTGATTACATTATTGAATATTTTTTATTATTATTATATTATTATTTGGTATAATTATTTATAGTTATTTATTATATTATAATTTATGATTTCGTGTTTCAAACTTTATCATACCCGGGATGTCTACTAGACTCTTGTTTGGACAGATTTAAGTGAGTTATTGCTAAGAATTACAGGCCTACAATATAAAACGCCAAATTTCCATGCAAAATAATTTTACCGCTTTCAGCATGAAAAATATGAAATAATCATACCTCCAGGGAGGTTAAAGAGGAAGTAAACCCTGATGGGTTTAACTGCGCACGTGAGCTGTCAGTCACGGCACTTGCTAGTGAAGAAACGGCACAGAGGGCCTGTTTCTTCACAGCGCATGCACCAATGACATTGGCGCAAGCGTTTATGATAAATATCTCCTAAACCGTGCAGGTTTAGGAGATATTTACAGTACCTACAGGTAAGCCTTATTATAGGCCTACCTTTAGGTACAAGTGGTGTAACTAGGTTTACAACTACTTGAGAAATCTTGTGCCAAGCTGCCAATGCTAGCACAACGGCTTCATGTAGACTTGAATAGGATATTGCTCTGGGATGTCAGTATGCAAGCACGTGTAGCCTGACAGATTTTTACTGGCTGAAATGGGGACAATGCAGGAGACTAACACTGTTAAAGGGGGTCTGTACCTGCAGGGCGAGATGGATTCGTTTACTGTATTTAGGGGGCTAGGGAGGGGTGCTGATTTTTTTTTTTTTAAGATAAATACTAAATGTTTCCTCTAAATCCCATTTGCAACCTTAACAACCACTAAAAAAGCTTTAAATTCCCAATTTCTATTGACTCCAATGCATTTTGCCAAATATGATTTTGGCCAACATTTTAAGGAAATATAAATGATCAGTTTCGCTCATCCCTAGTCTTTGTTTTCTGGTCCCCTGAGGCTGCCATTAAAAAACGCCCCTTGACCCCCAATGTAGTTAACTGGTGTCCCTGAGCAGTGTCCCCTTGTGTCCTAGTGGCTTCCACCTCCCTTCCTGTTTCCTCTATTAATAGTGTTAAAGGACTTGATCTGTGTGTTTTAAAGGCCCAGATTGGTTGTTCAGGCCTTCACCATGGCTGAGAGAGAACAAGAAGCTGTCGCTGTCGCTGGGACATTTAGTGACCCCCACTACTGGAATAAACTAAGTGTTTGGGGGAAGGGGGGATTTTTTTTTAATGGCAGCTTCAGGGGACTGTTTTTTATGGGCACAATTGTATAATGGAATGTGTAAATGATTATAATAGGGGTTGATTTACTAAAATTGGAGAGTGCAAAATCTGGTGCAGCTGTGCATGGTAGCCAATCAGTTTCTAACTTCTTGTTCAGTTAAGCTTTGATTTTTTAAAAAAAATTGGAAGCTGAGTTTCTGGGCAGAGCTGCACCAGATTTTGCACTCTCTGGTTTTAGTAAATCAATACCGTTGTGTCCCTACATTTTATATTCTCTACTGATATATGAATTTACTGAAAGATTTTTATTTTATCGGACCTTGGCATTGGCTACATCTTCAAACAATTACTTGTCACATAAAAAGTCTCACAAAAGGGAATGGAAAGTTTCATATAAAAAAATAATAATAATAATTATACAAAATAAATATTTGCATGATGCTTCCCTATTAATTTGTAAAGGTCAAACTTGATAGATCCACTTAAAAGCATGTGTATGTTTTATTATAATTTTCATCTCTATTTCCTGTGTTTTTTCACACTGTTTAGTGCATTATATTATGTTGAAGGTGATTTTTTAAATAGATTTTCTGTGTGTATTTTTTAGGGACTTTTTCCTAATTGTGTGAATCCACATGTAATCAAAATCAGAGATAGTGTCTTTTACATTGAATACCATTCCTTTCTATGAAATATACAATTGAGTATAGCTAGGGTTAAAATACAGCATATGGGATTTGTACCCAAAAAGCAAAACATACAAATTGTTTTACTGAAACACACATTCTAACTTTCTGAGAGCAGAACTAGAGACACCTTTTAGTGCAAATTATTAAAGCAAAGGACACAATGGTGTCATGCCCCCAGTTACACAAACCTTAAGAAATTAGCACGTGAAAAATGTCATTGGTGAATTTTCACTTCTGTTTTATTTTTATACTGTTTTTTTAAAATGCAAAAGCAGTCCTTTAGAGGTGGAATTAAAGTCTAGTAAAACATTTGGTAAATTGTAAATTTCCATGATGTAAATTTCCCAATCTAGTTCTATGCATCTGAATAAAAAGAGTAACTAGCTAGGAGTAAAGAAGAACAGAGGGTTTTAGTTACAAAAAAGAAGATATTCCTACTGAATGAGGCACAGTGGGGGGTTATGTTGAAAACATGGTACACAACTTTTCCATGGCAGCAAAAGAGCATTCTGTGGGCATTACAATTGCTATAAAGATGTGCATAAAGTGTTCCACAGAGAGTTGAATGTCTTTCACCTAAAGCAGTTGCTATTCAGTAATCTACACTTGTCAAGCTCCTTATTTTTTGAAGGCTATTTAATGTCTGATCTGTTGTCTGTAGTCCAAAAGTTTGGAAGGTTGGGGAGACGCTGCCATAAGTAGCTGTACAACCAGTGGCATCGGGAGAGGGGCTGAGGGGGGCTGGAGCCCCGAGTGGGTCTCTGGCATGCACAGCTCTGTTATTAGCCCAGAGTGCCGCCGCCAGGTGGGGACAGATCTGACCCCCGTGCGCGGACGAGTGAGATAGCAGGTCCCGCCTTCTGGAGCATGCAGCGCCTATGATGGATGTCCCACTGGTCCATGACGTTCATCATAGGTGCTGCAGGCTCCAGAAGGCAGGAATTACAATGCGGCCGCCGCACCACTGTGAGAAGATACCCATTCAGCGCTTGGGCAGGCGGCTCTCCTGTCCTGTCATGGCTCTGGCTCTGGCTGCCTGGAGTGCCTGCTGTCTACTCTACTTGTACACACTACGGCTGAGCTTCAGGAGGAGGTCACGTCACCTGAAGTCTGGTCAGATAGGTCAGTGCGTGTCAGTGCATGTCAGGTAGGTCAGTATATGTCAGGTAAGTCAGTGTGTGTCAGGTAGGTCAGTGTGTCAGGTAGATCAGTGTATGTCAGATAGGTCAGTGTATGTCGTGGACGTCATGTCGGTCAGTGTATTTCAGGTAGGTCAGTGTGGGTCAGTGTATGTCAGGTAGGTCAGTGTATGTCAGGTAGGTGAGTGTAATGGTCAGTGCATGTCAGGTAGGTCAGTGTGTGTCAGGTAGGTCAGTGCGCGTCAGGTAGGTCAGTGCGCGTCAGGTAGGTAACACCCCCCCCGGTGCCGGGCTCGGACTTTGGGCTGAAGCCCCTGGTCTTTTTGCCACCTAGCAACGCCCCTGCGTACAACTAACCAGGCAATGATGACAGCACCTTTGCCAACAGCCAGTCCATTTCAAGACTGCTGATGAGGACACACACTCCACACAGCTCCCAGTGTTCCAGTGGAAGATAATGAGCTGAGGGCTGTAGATCACTAAAACTGTTCGCTGCCAAATACGTGGAGAATATTTATGCTTTGATGGGCATACATTTAGGCTCGGGTCACACTGCTGCAATCTGATTTTGATCCAAAGTGGTTTGCATATTCTATGGGGGCCAAAATTGCACTGGAATCAGACCAAGGTAGTATAGGAACCTTTTCCAAAATTGTTTCATGATGGGTTGGATTGATGGGCAGTTGGGCACTATTGAAAACAATGTGATTTCTATTGTCATGCGGTTCTCCAGTCGCACCTGAAATTGCGCTAGTCTTATAGTAAGTTGCATTATAGTCATTAAGTATAAGTACACCCTGATTGGCTTTACTCAAGTCAAGATCAGGGATAAAGAAAATAATTTGGGCCCAATAGAAATGTGAAATTTCTGATTTTCTCAAGGCTTAGGGGTTGATTTACTTAGCGGTTGCTCCAGAGCTTAGTAAATGAGGTAAGTCTTCACTTTGCAAAGAGTACTCAGTATTGGAAGCAGCCTTATCAGTGTAAATGATTTGTCTCAACACTCTTTTGCTGGACAGCCTAATCTGGTAAATGAGTTGAAAAATAACAGATCTACTGGCTGGATCAACAGGTGAAAAAAACTAAAAAAGAAATCAATGCAGCCATCACATCTAAGGATTTGTAAGCTGCAATATATTACATTTTTGCTTTCGGATTTGATATTGCTTTAATTTAAAAAGCTCAATGACTTTTTGCTAATTAGGAACTTTTTTTCCTCTGTCGTTTTTTAAACAAAAACGGACTAATGAGGAACCCTTTGCAGGCACAAGAACAGGTCTAGAACTGTTCAAAGAAGCTTCCGTAACCCTCAACAGCCATTTATAGTCTGTTACACCCTTCAGACCACCAAAAACAACATTTATTTTCTTATGCATTTTGCAAAAAATTGCAAAATGAAAATCTCCTATTTTTATCTGATCTTTAAGGAAAATTAAAACTCAAATTTCGCTCCCTTTTTTAAAGCGGCATTACTCCTAAATCTCAAAATGTAATATATTGCAGCTTACCAATCATAAGATGTGGTGACTTCATTAGTTTTACTGTCTAAGGTTTTACCCCTCTGTTTGCACCTGGCGATCTGATCAGTAACACACCTCCTGTATTAAAGTGCCTTTACTCTGTATGAAGGAGCACACGGGGAACATTCGGACTGCAACATAGTCAGTGTTGATGGGGGAATCCCTTCCATGCAGCAATTATGTTCTCTGGGCTGGGAGAAGGTGGGGCTATGTCCCTGCTGGAAGCACCCCCCCCCATGTTGAAGGCATGTGGCCTGGTAAGGTTCAGGGGGTGGGAGGGGTGCACGCTCCCACCTTTCTTCTCCTGCCAGGCTGCATGTTCAGATAAGGGACTGGTATGGATTTTGGGGGGACCCTACACCATTTTTTTCTTTTGCATTGCCGGCAATAAATTGCAGCCGTGATAATCAATTTAAAAGTCTTTTTTTTCTTTACAAATGTCAGTTTTGCTGCAGTAGGTTCTATACATGGTACAGATGGCACAAATTTACAGGCAGACTAGGGGGACCCCCCCAGGCACTATATTTAAAGGGATTTTTCATTTGTATTGTTTTACGTTAAGCATCATTAACCCCGCTAGCGGTATTCCCGAGTGTGGCTCGAAGTTAATTTTTAGTACCAATAGCGGTAACCCTGAGCCACACTCGGAACTGCATCACAGTATCCAGGTACAGGTATTTACCTTGTCCCTAGGATCCTGCAATGTACTCCCGCTGTGTCCCCCGGCCGGATCCTACGCCCGATGCTCTGTGTGTTCTGGGTGCCATTACCTGCGAGCATTGCGACGCATGGGGGCGGAACCAGCGCCAAATTCAAAAAGTACAAAAAGCATATACACACACAATACATTGTAATCCTATAGGATTATATTACTGTATCAAATCATTTGACTTCAGTTTGTCCCTATTGCTTTGTCCAGTGCCCTGCCTGCAGTTTTACCATTCTTTCTGCCATTCTTTCTGCCGGGAAACTTGAGAACGTCCATGGCATCCAAAAAGCGTCCCTCTACGTCAAAACCAGTTTTTGACCAGCTTGAAAACAGCGATAGTGAATTAGAATCACTTGCAAAATTGAGCGATAGTAATTCGTGGGGAAATTTGTGAGAACTTGGTGCTCTATTGACTGTGGTCTGGATCATGCAGCGCCCCCAATATTCCCATTTAATGGAGCACCTGGTATGAAAGTAGATGTTGAAGACGATAACCCTTTGGCATACTTACAAATATTTCTGACCGATGAGGTTATTGAAAAAATAGTTACTGAGACAAACTGGTACCAAGAGCAACAATTAGCTACGCATCGGAAGTTTACAAGAAGCAGAAAGTGGGAACCAGTGACCAAAGATGACATTTGGAAATTTCTGGGCCTAATAATACTTCAAGGAGTGGCGGGGAAACCCCTGCAGAAGTGGTATTGGAAACTAACAAATTACTTACCACTCCATTCTTTGGCACGGTCATGTCAGAGGACAGATTTTCCCTGATCATGAAATATTTACACTTTGAAAACAACAAAGAATTTGATGAAACTACTCATCCTGCACTAAAACTCAAGAAAATTTGGGAAGTATCTCAAATGATTGTAAAGGATTTCCAAAGGTGCTATGTGCCACAAAGAGATATCCGCATAGATGACAGTCTATCTGCCTACAAGGGGAGGCTCAGCTGGGTACAATATATTGCATCAAAGAGATCACGAATTGGCATACAATCCTTTATGCTTGTCAACTGGCTACATTTGGAATTCTGTCCAATACACTGGGAAAGGAACAAAAATCAATCCAAAATACAGCAACTATGGAATGGCAACATCTTCCGTTCTTTCACTCATTGAGCCATTGCTAAATCAGGGCTATTGCGTAACAACCAACAACTTTCACATATCTCCTGAACTTTATGAGTTTCTTCTGCAAAACAAAAGAGATGCCTATGGAACCGTTAGGGCTAACCGGCGTGATATGCCGCCAATGATTGGCATTAAGAAGCTGAGGACTGGAGAAATGGTTGCCTTGCAGAAAGGCAAAATGATGGCACTGCAATGGCGTGACAAGAAAGATGTGTGCCTAATGAGTACTGTTCATAATACCTCCACTGTTATGGTACGCACAAAAGGTGGGAAAGAAATCATGAAGCCACAAGTAGTGATAGACTACAATAACACCATGGGAAGTGTTGACAGAGCCGACCAAGCAATGAAATTCTACCCAGCAATGAGGAAACGGCAAAAGAAGTACCACAAGAAGATCTTCAGGCATCTCCTTGAGCAATGCTTGTAGAATGCCTACATTCTGCAAAAAAAAGAAAGAGTGACAAGCCTGTGATTCTGACTTCATTTGGAAAGTTGCCGAACGGATCTTAATTATTTGTTATAATTATTTATAGTTATTTATTATATTATAATTTATGATTTCATGTTTTAAACTTTATCATACCTGGGATGTCTACTAGACTCTTGTTTTGACATATTTAAGTTATTTACTCCTAAGAATTACAGGCCTACAATATAAAATGCCAAGTTTCCATGCAAAACAATGTACCGCTTTGACTTTCAAAAATTAGACATGATCATACCGCCTGAGAGGTTAAAATCACTTCTCCTTTAAAAACGATATATATATATATATATATACACTACCGTTCAAAAGTTTGGGGTCACATTGAAATGTCCTTATTTTTGAAGGAAAAGCACTGTACTTTTAAATGAAGCTAACTTTAAACTAGTCCTAACTTTAAACAAATATACTCTATACATTGCTAATGTGGTAAATGACTATTCTAACTGCAAATGTCTAGTTTTTGGTGCAATATCTACATAGGTGTATAGAGGCCCATTTCCAGCAACTATCACTCCAGTGTTCTAATGGTACAATGTGTTTGCTCATTGGCTCAGAAGGCTAATTGATGATTAGCAAACCCTTGTGCAATCATGTTCACACATCTAAAAACAGTCTAGCTCCTTCCAGAAGCTACAAAACTGACCTTCCTGTGAGCAGATTGAGTTTCTGGAGCATCACATTTGTGGGGTCAATTAAACGCTCAAAATGGCCAGAAAAAGAGAACTTTCATCTGAAACTCGACAGTCTATTCTTGTTCTTAGAAATGAAGGCTATTCCATGCGAGAAATTGCAAAGAAATTGAAGATTTCCTACAACGGTGTGTACTACTCCCTTCAGAGGACAGCACAAACAGGCTCTAACCAGAGTAGAAAAAGAAGTGGGAGGCCGCGTTGCACAACTAAGCAAGAAGATAAGCACATTAGAGTCTCTAGTTTGAGAAACAGACGCCTCACAGGTCCCCAACTGGCATCTTCATTAAATAGTACCCGCAAAACACCAGTGTCAACATCTACAGTGAAGAGGCGGCTGCGGGATTTTGGGCTTCAGGGCAGAGTGGCAAAGAAAAAGCCATATCTGAGACTGGCCAATAAAAGAAAAAGATTAAGATGGGCAAAAGAACACAGACATTGGACAGAGGAAGACTGGAAAAAAGTGTTGTGGACAGATGAATCCAAGTTTGAGGTGTTTGGATCACAAAGAAGAACGTTTGTGAGACGCAGAACAAATGAAAAGATGCTGGAAGAATGCCTGACGCCATCTGTTAAGCATGGTGGAGGTAATGTGATGGTCTGGGGTTGCTTTGGTGCTGGTAAGGTGGGAGCTTTGTACAGGGTAAAAGCTAAGGAAGGCTATCACTCCATTTTGCAACGCCATGCCATACCCAGTGGACAGCGCTTGATTGGAGCCAATTTCATCCTACAACCGGACAATGACCCTAAACACACCTCCAAATTGTGCAAGAACTATTTACAGCAGAAGCAGGCAGCTGGTATTCTATCGGTAATGGAGTGGCCAGCACAGTCACCAGATCTGAACCCCATTGAGCTGTTGTGGGAGCAGCTTGACCGTATGGTACGCCAGAAGTGCCCATCCAACCATTCCAACTTGTGGGAGCTGCTTCTAGAAGCGTGGGGTGCAATTTCTCCAGCTTACCTCAATAAATTAACAGCTAGAATGCCAAAGGTGTGCAATGCTGTAATTGCTGCAAAAGGAGGATTCTTTGATGAAAGCAAAGTTTGATGTAAAAACAATGTTATTTCAAATACAAATCATTATTTCTAACCTTGTCAATGTCTTGACTCTATTTTCTATTCATTTCACAACGTATGGTGGTGAATAAGTGTGACTTTTCATGGAAAACACAAAATTGTTTGGGTGACCCCAAACTTTTGAACGGTAGTGTATATATATATTTATTTACATTTTTTGCATTGACACTATCAAAGCAAAATTTCTTTTTAAGAAATATTGTTTTTAAAGAAGCAGCAATTTTAATGATGCTTAACGTGAAACAGTAGTCTGCCTGTAAATTGGCACATCTGTACCATGTATAGAACCTGCTGCAGCAAAAGGAAACAAATGACATTTACAGTGATTTTCCGGGCTACATAAAAAAAGCCATTGCCACAATAGAAAAAACAATAGAAAAAAGAAAAAGAAAACAGCGAGCCCCCCCCCCCCCCCAATCCATACCAGGCCATTTGGGTCTGGTACGGATTTTAAGGGGAACCCCACACCAAAATTAAAAAAAAAAAAACTGTGCGGGACACCCCAAAATCCATACCAAACTCTTATCAGAGCAGGCCAGGAAAGGGGGTAGCAAGCAAGAGCCCCCCTCCTGAACCATACCAGGCCACATGCCCTCAACAAGGGGGGGTGTTTTGGGGTGTTGATGGGGACAAGGACCCCTTCCTAAAAACCCTGGGCGGTGGCTGAGGGGGTTTGTGGCAGTGCCACCAGCATGCTCGGCTAAGGGTCTGGTATGGATTTTGGGGGGACCACATGTCGTTTTTTTTACATTTTGGCATGGGGTTCCCCTTAAAATCCATACCAGATCCAAAGGGCCTGGTATGGGTTCGGGGGGCCTTTCTTTTAATGTTCTATTGACGGCAAATTTGGCAATGTTTTCTTTTTCATTCTGCTATCAGCAGGTAAGCCCGCTGACAGCTGATGAGTCATCCATTGTTAAGGATGCAGTGGCCGGCTTTCCAACCCCACTCCTTAACAACCTATTGACTGTGCACTCGGCGGGCGAACATCCCGCTGAGCACACTGAAAATTCAGGTGATGGGCAATGTTCGGGCTGAACTTATAAACCGTTCCCCCATCCCTAGCTGGCAATAATAGTATGCTGAAAATCCGACATTCTGGTAGTACCCAAGCCATTCGATGGATCAGCTTGGGTACATTCAGCCTGCCTATAGATGGTTTGAACCTTGGGTGGTCCCGGTCGAGCTTTGAACCATCTATGGACAGCTTTAGATACACTAACAAATTCAATCCAAACTCCAGCTCACACTGCATTTAGATAGAGGTTTTACATAAATAAATAAAAACTTACATCATAGACACCCCTGCTAGTGTTAAATGGTTTTATCTCAAGACTAACTGATACATTTGTAGGGCAGTCAAAAGCCTAAAAAAAATAAAAATGCAACCATAACATCAAAGAATTGGTAAGCTGCAATATATAAAATGTTTGCTTTTGGGCTTAATACTGCTTTAAGATGAGAATTTGTTGCAGTTTACCAAGAGGTGCTAATAACATTCAAACATTTGCTGGTAGGTAGTGGCAATTATAGCAGCTTAAAAATACCATTTTCTTTTCTTGACTAAAGTTCTCATATAAGTTTGTAAAGATAGTAATTTTAAGTCCCAGTGATGGATGATCGGCAGCTCTATAGCTGCAGAGGAGTCATGTATGCTTTACAGAAGGTCTGCGTCAAACAGTGCCTATGTATTGACTGGAAATGCAGCTTTTATCATTCTGTAACACATGTATACAGTTCACTAATACATTATTGGAAGTGACATATGTTTACTGATTTTTGTATGGCATTTATGTTATTGAAAGCTTAGTGGGCGGTGAGATGGATGGTTGCTCCCTGGGGCTTTTCTGTCGTTGCAGAAGGCAAGACTTTCTTTATTTCTCGGTATGTTCATCGGACTATCTAAAGGAAAAAAATTGCAGGATGTAAAGCGAAAGACTTATATGTACAAAATATGTAATTAGTAACATAGATAGCCCTGTGGACAACAATAGAACCTACTATATTGTAATGTACACAGTGCACTGTTAAGTAAATAAAGCTGTAATAGATTTTGAATGAATTACATACAACAGACCCATTTAATATATTTTTCTGTAGCTTTGAAGCCGTATTTACTGTTAATCAACATCAGATACACTGAAGCTATAAATGTTACACATGGTCCAGCTGTAATGACTTAAATCGGAACTGAACCCTCCTATCCTTTACAGCCAAGGAAGCTGCTACTGATTGATCTGCAACTGCCATGGTGCTGCACATGTGATCAGTTATGACTCCTTTTGATTTGATGGTTTGACAGTTTGGTTGAGAGCGCAAGCAAATGTGATAGTTATCATTCCCGGCATGCTGGGAATGTAACTTTTTTTTAAACCGTTAAAGTGGAACTTTAGTCAGAAAATTAAAGTGATTGTAAACGATCACCTTGTAAAATAATCCATTCAGTTTAACCACTTCCTGCCCAAGGCCATCATATGATGTCTTTGACTTTCAGTGGGAATATCTGAATGATGCCTGCAGCTACAGGCAACAATTCAGATATCCTCGTTTTCAACCGGCGATTCTGTGGACCATAAGAATGATCATAGTGGCAGTTCCACCGCTTGATCGTTCTTACAGGTGACGGGAGGCACATCCCCCCTCCTGCCGCCATCCAGTGCTCATCCGGGCCCTCCTGTGCCATCGAGGAACAAAGAATGGGCCACTGCCGGACGATGACCATAGAGATTTCCAGTGACCAGATGGTCACCAGTCATCTCTATGACCGTCAGAGGCCCGGGCGCGGCATTATGATGTCACGTCCGGGCCGCAATTATAAACAAAGCCGCGATCACAGCTGGTAAGCATGAGATCGTGAATTTTTTGATCTCATGCTTTCCAGCCTAGAGTAGAGATGTGGGGTATTATTGACCCCGCATCTCTCCATAAAGAGGACCTGTCACGCACCATTCCTATTACATTGTTGTATGTTTACATTCCTTGTAATAGGAATAAAAGTGATAAAAAAAGAGAAAGTGTAAACATAAAAAAAATTAAGTAAAATAAAAAAAATTTAAAAAAAACTTAAAAAAAAAAGACAACTGCAGGCAACAACCCTTTTGGGAAGCCATAGTCCAGTCTGAATAATGTGTCTGGGTTTCAGGCAGTCTGAAACCCGGAGGCATGATTCCAAACCCAAACTGTCCGGGTGAATTTCGGACAGGTGGCAACCCTACCACTGTGCATGTGTAAAAACATAAAAACAAATAATGTCAATCACCACCATTACAGTGTAAATTGTCCAGCGGCACCACAAAAGTGAGATATAATCACAATAAACAACATGTAGGAAAAAATGATGCGCTAAACAAAAATCTCATATTGTATTATTAAATCCAACTGTAGAAAACACAAATCTGTGATAAGTAGTGCAATCCAAAAAAAACCTCCACCTCGTGCGTGCACCGTCACTATAGGCAATATAGACTCTTACCAGAGAGCCTGGACCCTTTATTATGAAGGGTCAAACAGGCTTGATGTAGCGATCTTTGCAGGGGTCATACAGACTTATTGGGCTCCATTTGCAGCCAGATCGCATGTGGTATTTAAGTGTCCGGACACATTTTTCCTAAATAAATTCGTGTGCAATCCTGCAACTGTCAATTCACTATAATGATTTGTAGTATGTACCACAAAAACACTAAAAACTGTCAATAAATAAATGAAAAGGGGTTAAAGTCAATTTACAGAAGGAAATAATTAAATGCATGCGGTAATTAACCACTTCAGCCCCGGGAGATTTTACCCCCTTCCTGACCAGAGCACTGTTTGCGATTCGGCACTGCATCGCTTTATCTGAAAATTGCGCGGTCGTGCACCCAAACAAAATTGACGTCCTTTTTTTCCCACAAATAGACCTTTTTTTTGGTGGTATTTGATCGCCTCTGCGGTTTTTATTTTTTGCGCTATAAACAAAAAAAGAGCGACAATTTTGAAGAAAACGCAATATTTTTTACTTTTTGCTATAATAAATATCCCCCAAAAGTATATAACATTTTTTTTCTCAATTTAGGCCGATATGTATTCTTCTACATATTTTTGGTAAAAAAAAATCACAATACGCATGTATTGATTGGTTTGCGCAAAAGTTATAGCATCTGCAAAATAGGGGATAGATTTATGGCTTTTTAATTATTTATTTTTTTTACTAGTAATGGCGGCGATCTGTGATTTTTATTGAGACTGCGACATTATGGCGGACACGTTGGACAATTTTGGCACATTTTTGGGACCATTGGCATTTTTACAGCGATCAATGATATAAAATTGCATTGATTACTGTAAAAATTTCACTGGCAGTGAAGGGATTAGCCACTAGGGGACAGTGAAGGGGTTAAGTGTGTCCTAGTGTGTGTTCTAACTGAAGGGGGGATGGGACTGTGCAGGGGAGATGACAGATCTCAGATGACATACAGAGTATGAACAGACGATC